>JANAVB010033620.1:15329118-15529118 GCA_029216955.1 Iris pallida
GACTATCTAGAGGCTAATGGCAATTCCAAGCTAATAGTTAGTCAGGTCCGAAGGGATTACGAAGTCCGCCATGAAGATCTTATCCCCTACCACAGATCAACAATAGACCTGGCATATACTTTTTCTGGATTCTTCATCGAGCACGTGCCTCGACTACAAAATATAGAAGCAGATGCTCTAGCCGGTCTCGCTGCTTCCTTGACCGTTCCTACCAATACTCAGCAGTCGATTACAGTGTCTGGTCGAAATTATTCTGTGTGAAAGATGCATTGCATATTCATCACAGTTATGCAGCAGAAACAAACGTCAATGCTAAAGACTGGAGATTTCCTTTCATAGACTATGCTGTCTATAGAATCCTCCCCGAGGACCTGAAAGAAGCAGTATCCATCCAAAGGCGATCCCTAAGATTTTACTACGACACAGCTACCAAGATGCTGTACTAACGCTCATATGACGGGCTACTAATATGATGCTTATCAGACACAGAAGCCAAGCATGCACTCTGGAAGGCTCACGATGGAATTTGTGGTGTACATCAACCAAGCCCTAAATTACAAGACCGCCTCAAACGAATAGGCTATTACTGGCCCACCATGATAGCGGATGCTGTTGAATATGCAAATAAGTACAGAGCTTGCCAGTTCCACGCTGATTTTATTCATCAACCTTCAGAGTTTCTACACCTGACGGCAGCATCTTGGCCATTTGAAGCCTGGGACATGAACGTCATAGGACCAATCAGCCTGCCATTCTCCAAAGGACATCGGTTCATCCTAGCTATAATCGATTACTTCTCCAAATAGGTGAAAGCTATACCGCTCATCGAAGTAAAGATATCAAACGTGATAAGTTTCATCAAACATCACGTCATCTACCGCTTCAGCCTACCTCGTAGGATCATCCATGATAATGGTCCACAGTTTGTAAGCCATGCGCTCTATCAGTTATGCGATAAGAATCGAATCCAGAATGTAGCCTCTACTGCCTGCAATCCAGCGGCTAACGGGCTAGCAGAAGCCTTCAACAAAACCATCATAAAACTTCTCAAGAAGTTCCTATCTTTAAACAAGCGCGATTGGAACGAAAAGCTCGGTGAATGTCTACGGGCCTATCGCACAACGGTCCCGACTCCAACAGGCAGTACGCTATTCTTTCTGGTTTATGGGAGCAAAACAGTTCTTCCCCTAGAAATCCAGATTCCTTCTCTTCGAGTAGCTTTAGCCACGAGCTGACTACTGAAGAAAGCTATCGTCTACGACTCCAGGAATTCGAAGCGCTAGACGAAAAATGCCTGTTAGCTCAGCAGCGCATTGAGCTATACCAAGCACGTCTTTCCATAGCCTTCAATAAAAAGTGAAGGAATGGATCTTCCAAGTCGGTGATCTGGTCCTAGCAGTTAGAAGACCGATGGTCATGACGCCTAAACAAAAGGGAAATTCCAGCCTAAATGGGAAGGTCCTTTCGTCATAGAATCGGTGTATTCCAATGGTGCGTATCGGCTAACCAAGCCCGACGGTGACTTGCTCTTGAAGCGTATCAACGACAAGTTCCTGAAGAAATACTATGTGTAACCTTTTTTTGTTCACATGTGTTCAGTCATGTAAATGTACAGTGCAATGTTTATATGATTAAAAAAAACATCTAACTGTTATCTGTACTTCAAGGGTCTTGAATACGCCCTGGATAATAGGTCCTCTAAATATTTCCCTAGTGGAATCATTCCCGTTTTGACTCTGTCCAAACTCGGATTGACGAAAATAAATCACGTCCCTATTACCTCTGAGTTGTTTTCTGATAATTATTTTCCCAGTGAAATAACTATGTTTTGCCACATCCACATAACCTCTGAGCAAAGCATTCATCAAGGATAGTCACGTCCCTATTACCTCTGAATTATCCACTTCTCCTACTTTATGTTATGTATCTTTCCATGTCCATATTACCTCTGGTCAGATATATAACATCCTCTACTATTACGTCCATATTACCTCTACTAGCAGCTTTATTCAACTTATTATCTATTTTCGAGTCATTCGAATATAAAACAGATAATAGGTCCACATCAAAAATTTCCCAGCGGAATATCCACCAGAAATATCCTTGCTACATCCACATTTCCTCTAGCATCAACATTTCACAAAACCACCCGTCATTATCATGTGTCACGTCTATACTACCTCTAACACTGATAGTCTTCTGACTCAACACCTATACCCGATCCGGGATAAAAGACATGGTGTCAAGACCATAAAACATATTACATCCATATTACCGCCGCTGGGTTTTTGTTTCACCACCAGCGTAGAGAAGGGCGATGGGTTCAAGCAAAAAAAGAGGGTGGGAGCTCCCCTAGCGGGATACCCTTCACGCAAATGATTGGTTCTCCAACACAATCACCACAGATATTACAAGAAAAAATGGAGCGAATGTAATCTATTTATTCTAAATCAGTTACATTTATAGGACTACATCTCATGAGCAAAACAAAAAGTTCTTCATCTCTTCATCTGGATAAGAAGTAAAAGATTATATTTGATGTCCAAAAGAAGGGAAAATCTGCTACTCAGCAACATGTAGCTTGGTCAGCTTGGCAGCACTACGCTTTCGCCAAAAAAGTTGTTTTGTGGCCCGCGAAGGAGGTTATATTTTACTGCTGAGCAAGCAAACAAGGCTGTTGAACCTTCGAGAAGCTACACAGAAGAGGGCAAATATAGCATGCTAAAACACCTACAAATGGTGATCTTCTCTCCTCCATGTTGCGGATGCCGTGGGCCCATTTCTCCAAGAGACCATACCTTCAAAACAACATATCTAGTGTTGCTTTTGCCTACTTGAAGAACCGTAAAAACAGAACCTTCACGATGACGCCCAACTACCGTCCGACTCTTCGATGTATAAAGGCTCTTTCTACCATCTGAGAAAAACCCTTCCAAAACACGAAGAGTCCTGAGCTATCTGATGTGTGCGTCAAAGGTTGCATCTTCACCGTACCCAGAATCGCCAATACCGGTCCTGGAGAAATTTGCTAGCCAGAACCCTTCCAAAGCACGAAGAGTCCTGAGCTCTCTGATGTGTACGTCAAGCATTGTATCTCCACCATGCCCAGAATCGTCGATGCCAGTCCTGGAGAAATTTGTTAGCCAGAACCCTTCCAAAGCACGAAGAGTCCTGAGCTCTCCGATGAGTACACCAAGCATTGCATCTTCACCGTGCCCAGAATCGCCAATACTGATCCTGGAGAAACTTGCTAGCCAGATCCCTACAAAACGGGCAGAAAGAAAGTCAGACTTAAAAAACTGCATAAAAAGCTAAGTCCTGAAGACTCCTATGCGCCCAAAGCAAGACATGCGGGCGCATAACACTTGGACAGTGCGTGGGCGCATAACATACCACTGCTTAGAGGGCACATAACATAGCAACACGTGGGCACATAGCACACCACAGTGTTGGCGCATGACTTCTGTGGATGCATAATAATGCTCACAGAAGTATGTTACCTTAGGCGCAAGCGCCCGGGCAGAGGAAAAGTTTGAGAATCGCAAATTAACGCTCGAGACTTTGTTTTTGAAGTATGCCCTCACCCATAATCGGGTCCTGGACTGCCGAAGACATTGCCGCAAGAGGAGAGTCACTCGGCACAGCCCCCTTGCCCTTCGCGGATCTCTTGGCGACCTTGGGAGACATGGTTCTCAAAGAAAGAAGACAAAAACTTTTTCTGAAAAATTGAAAGAGAAAGGAATAATGAACTTTGTCTCTCCTCCAAAGGTCTATTTATAGGCACGGGCTATACTATGCGCCCGTCTGCTGTATGTGCCCATTGCATTCTATGTGCCCACTACAGCCTATGTGCCCACATGAAGGATCAGCTCTCTGCATACTATGCGATTGTCCCTTGCTGACGTGGACGACGTATGAAGGATGGACCACTTCAAATTCCGTTCCGACGAATCTGATAGTTCGAATTTCGAAGAAAATCTCAACAGTCGTATCTCTCTAACAGACTGGCCAAACACTATGTGCCCAAGGAGAGAGCCGTGCTATGTGCCCATTGCCTCGTAAGAAGACGATCCATGCTTCTTTCAAAGTATTTCGAACATTATTCAAGTATCGAAAACTTTGAAGGGGTCTTGTAGAAGCATAAATTTTTTTTAGCAAATGAAGCCCCATGCGCCCAAGTCAGTTTAGCTCCATGTGCCCAAGCCAATGGAACTCCATGCACCTAGCCAACGAAGCTTCATGCGCCCAGTCAATACAACTTCATGCGCCCAGCCAGTGAAGTCTCATGCGCCAACTCAGTACAACTTCATGCGCCCAGCCAGTGAAGTTTCATGCGCCCTGGACAAAAAAGAGGGCGTATAGCCTGAGACAAGGCTATGTGCCCTAGCTTGACTCAGTCAAAGCCATGATCAACACGTGTACCGAAGCGCACAGCCACGTCAGTCTCCACGAGCAGTCGTGCACCGAAGCATGCGGCCACGTCAACGCCACGACCAACCCACGATCTCCCAGCCAGTATGTACCTACGTTCTATCCGCCCAAAGTAGGACTATGCACCCACATAGAAACTAGCGTGTTTTCCCGTGTGGGCGTATAACACCATTCCAGCTCATGAACAACTATAAAAGGGGGGCCTCTTCCCTCTTCAAACACACAGAATGAAGAGCATTTTCAAGAGCCAAATTGCTGCACTTCTTGCCAGTGAGCCGAGAGTTAGCAATTTTCTTAGGTTTTCTCCCACTTTTGTAATTAGAGTGTCAACGGAGTAAAGGAGCAACTGCCGCTCGATCTTTATCGTCCTATTCCCTAGAATTCTTTTTTGTACTCGGGGATCCTCAGTGCAGGATCTCTCAGGTGTACTCGATTTGTGGTGTCTTGCGCCAAAAAAGAAAAGATAGCATTTTCTTCTTCTTTTTGTGTCTGTCCACAATGCCCTCACCCAGAATCGGGTCCTGGACTGCCAATGACGCTGTCGCAGGAGGAGAGTCACTCGACGCAGCCCCCTTGTCCTTCGCGGATCTCTTGGCGACCTTGGGAGACATGGTTCTCAAAGAAAGAAGAAGACGAGTTTTCTGAAAAATTCAAAGAGAAGGGAATAATGAACTATCTCTCTCCTTCAGGGCCAATTTATAGGCACGGGCCACTTTCTATGCACCTACTTGCTGTATGCGCCCATGCGCCCATTACGTTGTATGCGCCCACAATGGCCTATACACCCACGTAAAAAATCAGCTTCCTGTACACTATGCGACTGTCACTTGCTGACGTGGACGACGCATGAAGGATGGACCGCTTCAAATTTTGCTCCGATGAATCTGTCAGTTCGGATTTTGAGGAAGATCTCATCAGTCATATCTCTCTAATAGGATGGCCAAATACTATGTGTCCAAATGAGAGAGCCGTGCTATGCGTCCGTTGCATCACGAGAAGACGATCCATGCTTCTTTCAAAGTATTTCGAACTTGTTCAAGTATCGAAAACTTTGAAGGGGATCTTGTAGAAGCATAAAATCTTTTTAGCAAAAGAAGCCCCATGCGTCCAAGCCAGTAAAAGCCCCATGCACCCAGTCAGTGGAGCACCATACGCCCAGTCAATGAAGCTCCATGTGCCCAATCAATGAAGCTCCATGCATCCAGTTAGTAAAGCTTCATGCACCCAACCAGTGAAGTTTTATGCGTCTAAGACTAGCTCCCCCGAAAGAAGGGCGCATAGCCTGAGACATGGCTATGTGCCCAAGCCTGACTCAGTCAAAGCCATGATCAAAACGTGCATCGAAGTGTACGACCACGTCAGTCTCCACGAGCAGTCGAGCACTGAAGCATGTGGCCACGTCAACGCTACGACCAATCCATGATCTCGTAGCCTATATGCGCCTACATCCTATGCGCCCAAAGCAGGACTATGTGCCCATATAGGAACCAGCGTGTTTCCCCATGTGGGCGCATAACATCATTCCAGCCCAAGAACGACTATAAAAGGGGGGCTTCATCCCTCTTCAAGACACGGAACGGAGAGCATTTTCAAGAGCCAAATTGTTGCACTTCTTGCCAGTGAGCCGAGAGTTAGCAATTTTCTTAGATTTTCTCCCACTTTTGTAATCGGAGTGTCAACGGAGTAAAGGAGCAACTGCCGCTCGATCTCCATCGTCCCATTCCCCAGAATTCTTTTTTGTACTCGGGGATCCTCAGCGCAGGATCTCTCAGGAGTACTCGATTTGTGGTGCCTTGCACCAATAAAGAAAAGACAACATTTTTTTTCTTTTTTTTGTGTGTCCATAAATACCCTTATCAAATTCTCTTTCTAGATCAAACGGTCCCGACATTTCTGGTCTACCACGTTCTAGAGATAATAAACTTGTGCACAAGTTGTCTTTGACCATGTAATGCATCAAACTCATACAACCAAGAAATTCTCCTATCTCTATTTTCATTAGCACAATGCCCCAACCAAATTTTCATCAATGAATACCCCAAAGGTCGTAAACATTTTGAGGCATCATGTCGCATTCAATAGTTATTCGATGTCTTTCAAGTCATGCATTCGATGTATGTCCGAATTTAGTATTTCTATGTTCTATGCCTTAGTATTCACAATATATGTTCCTTCCTTCCGACTCGTGCACTGAGGCACGCCTCGATAGGCCATTCAATGTTCTATAGCTCGTGTACTGAGACATTTGTGTCGATATAGTCATTCAATGTGCTAGCCCTCTAACTCGTACATGGGGGCACGAATAACTAGTGTACTGAGGCACTCATCGATACAGTTATCCCATATTTTTATGGCTTACGCACCAATGCACTTGCCTTTGCAATATTTTGATGTTTAATAGCGACACGTACGTTTGATGTACGTTACATTTTAATTGTTCTACCTTATGTTCGACACACACTACAATTTCCTTCCTTAGAGCCATACTCGTGGTCTCGATCGGTTAACTTAGCATATAATGGTTTATTTTACTTAGGCATAAAGTAGTAGGAAAGAAGGGTCAAAGTCCTCTTACCTTAAGCCGATACGGCTTGTCGCTTTGTCGAGCCAATACGGTTCGATTTCATAACTTTGTTGTACGACCAACTCTTCTGACTTATCCATTCGAGCACTTCATGCTTTGTTGAATTATTCGACTGATTTAGTTTATCGTGCCTATGCCTCAGTCCGTTACGAGACATTGATTTGGTTTTTGTGGACTCCGTTGCAAACAATGTAAAATATCAACCTCTTATATTTTAACGTTGTAACGCCCCAGAACCAGAATACCGGAGAACGGGGGCATACATAGCCAGCTACACATAATAAAGTGGAATCCACCCCTGTATACGGTCACGGCTGTCTAGATATATGAGGGTTTAACTACAATCCAACAGTCTCCTATGGTCAACAACAAGCCTAACTGTCTCAATCTCAATGCAAGCAAGTAAAGTTACAAGATGTAAGATCACCCAATATACAATAATAAGGCATCCCAAACATTATATATTCAGCTGATCATGAAACTAATCGTTACAAAATGTGAGGACTAGCAAGAGTTTAGTCATACATGATCAACCCTAGGATCTGTCAATCATGTTACAGTCCGTAGGCAGATAATAATAAGGTATACAATACGAGCTAACACGTGCTCGCCGGCTAAATGCCTCAAAATAAATTTTTTACAATAGAGTGGGAGAGCAAGAATAAACCCACTCGTTGCCCTGGTCACGCCTGATGGTCACCATCGGGCTGGAAGGTCGGTAGATCCTCTGAGGTTGCTCCAAAATCTGGCCACACAAAACCAGCTGGGTCAGATCCCAGAAAGAGCAAGTGCAACAAAGGAGGCTTCACTTAAGAACTAAAACCAGCACATCAGAAATATATATTAAAGCAGTTAAAAGAAACTTGAAGTAAAAGAATAATAATAGCCATAATGGAGTACGAGGGAACCATTCAAGTAGCCAGGTCACAACCCTTAAACCAAACAAGGACCGGGGTTATAACCCTTCGCCTGAATAGAACTCCGTCTCTAATTCTGTTGGTAAGGTAAAATATTACAATCGTGACGTGGGGTGCAATAATACAATAAACGAAGAGAGGACTTAGAACTGCTCCGGGAGTCGAGTTACAATCCTTAAACCAAACAAGGACCGGGGTTGTAACCCTTCGCCTGAACAGAACTTAGTCTCTGATCTTTATTGTTAAAAGTGACAATCATGCGGTCAAGCCTGTAATAATCGAGCACTGAAAACCATACCATACAACCGTTCTCGGCCAATCAGTGACTACGACTTTCTACATTAGCTAACTAGGGTTTTCATATTCATGCAGTGAGATGTTCTTCCAGCCACACGCCCTGCAGCTAATCCAGGTTATCCAGGCGACTTGGGTTCATATAAACTGTGCATCGTTCTTTCCACATATCAGTGAGTTTGGACTTGTGCCCTACTCGTCGGCAGGCTGCAAGTCCCACAATGGTGGCCGGAATAACGGGATCGCCTGTAGCTGGGGAAATCTATCATGAATACTGTATTATTCTAGTTATTAGCCTTAGCCATTTACAGTTGGTACCCCTGATCGTGGTACTCAGGGATCCCTGTCCTAGACATGATGCAAACATTACCGGTTCAATTTGTACAAACATAATCATCCACGGTGTCCAGGCCATTCAATCTTGTCATGTCATGTTCACTGTCAGGAGTGCGCCGCGTCGGGCCACTATCATGTCATGTCAAAAGTGCACCACAACGGGTCACCATCGTGTCAAGAAACAATTAATCTAGCACTAGTACACATTTAGTAATTAAATATTAGAAGGGGCAAGGCTGTGGGGGACTCATGCGGCTCGAAAAAATTTCCATGCGGCCAGCGGTCACTTGGCCATATGCGGCTGAGCAAAAGATATATAAACATGCATGCTAGCAGGCAAATGCACTAAATACATTAATATAATGTATTAATATAATGCATTAAATAATGCATTAATACAATAAATATATTATATTAATATATTTAATGTACAAAATATATTAATACACATTAAATGTAGGCTTGCTTGCACTAGTATAATGCATTAATATGCATGCGGCTGACTTCGTTCCCACATGTGCCTCACTATTGGCATTTGCATGTGGCCAGCAATTTTCTCATGCGGCCAAGTGTGCATGCATATGTGGCTGACAGATTATAGCCATGAATATTAACAATGTAATAAAATAAGGTTACAGGGCCAACTTTAATGCATGCATGCAACTAACGTATTAAAATATTCATACAAGTACGCATAAAATATTAGGCATACGGCTGATGCTATTTTTTTACAGGTGGCCAATTATGCATCCCATGTGGCTGACTATTACGAAGCATGTGAATGCTTAAGGCCATGCGGCTCATGCTACTTTACATGCGGCCCAGTATGCTTAAGGCCATGCTACGTATATATATATTCATGCAGAGAATTTATACATATAAGCATGGCTTATATAGCATGCAAGCATGAGTGCTTTGCACAGACCACTATAAACATTTCCTAAGGCCTTGAATATTACCACTTTAAATATTCCTAAGGCTTTGAATACAAATGCTAATAAGCATTTGTTTATGCGGCTACATATTGCATCCTACATGCGGCTACATATTGCTCCTACATGCGGCTACATGTTGCTCCCACATACGTCTACATGCATTTGGAAGATGCATTAAATACATTCTCTACTGAATGCATTTTGAGAATTTTATTATTATATGCATGCCACAGGATGCATTTTTGGGAATGCATTCTTAAATGCATGCACTTGAATATGTATTAAAATATTCATTAAAATATGTCATGTATTAGTGTAATGCAATGTAATGCTAAGGTAATATTTAAGGAAAGCCATGCGGCTCATTTTTTATTTGCATGTTGCCAAGTGTTTGACGTAGGCCCGCAAGTTGATGCTTGGTAATGCATTAAAATGTGCATGCTCGCCACTATATTAAAATAAGCAAGGGCCATGCGGCTCAGCAATTCCCATAGGTCAAATTTGGACCAATACGAAATTCTCTGCAACATGGGATCATCAACTAGCAAAATATGCAAGTTTGATAGATCAAAATCCTGGAAACCAAAAATACCGCAAAGCTAGATCTACAAAAATTAACCATGAAAATAAAAAATGCCAAGTACTAAAGTGGGTTAGAAACACATGAGGAAGACAATGGAACAATAAAAATAGACTTCCTCTATGAAGCAAGGTGCACTTGCCTAAGCTCTCTCTCTCTCTCCCTCTCTCTTTCTTTCCTGGTGGTTGAAGAAGTAATGGTGGTGAAGAAGAAGTAATGAAGAGAGAGAAATGGTAGTGGGATATTTAATGAAGAGGGTGGTGGTAGGTGGGATATTTAATGAAAGTGGTGGTAGGTGGGAGTGGTTTGGTCCACACAAAATCTAGCAAAACCGAACCATGCAAAAACCAAGCCGAACCAAGTCAAGTTGGGCCGAACCAACCATGGAAACATACAATACGGGTCTAAATACGTACACGTATTTCGAGATACGAAATACGAACAATTGTCATTACAACTCTACCCACCATAGAAGAATTCTGTACTCGAAATTTAATCAAGTGGCTAGAGATGCAAGGACAAGCTATACTACTCACAGGCAAGCTATACTAGTTAAGCAATCAAGCAATTATTCGTACAAGCAAAGAATCGAAGACATGAGGCATAGGAAAGATATTATACCTCACGAGTCAAACAGGTCGGGATATTGCGATCGGATATCATCCTCACGCTCCCATGTTGACTCTTCCATAGAGTGATGACCCCAAGCAATACGGACTAACTTGATAGTCTTGTTCTTGAGTATCTTCTCTCTTTGGTCCAATATGGATACGGGTCTCTCCTCATATGAAAGGTTGGTACCCACAACCAATTCCGAATAATCCAGGATATGACTCGGATCCGGGATATACCGTCTTAGTTGGGACACATGGAACACGTTATGCACCTCACTCAGAGACGGCGGAAGAGCGAGACGATAGGACACGTCTCCCACTCGCTCCAGAATATCGAACGGCCCTATATACCTAGGACTAAGCTTTTCCTGTACGCCGAAACGAATGACGCCACGGTTAGGCGAGATCTTCAGGAATACATAGTCGCCGACAGAAAATTCAAGGGGACGCCGATGAGAATCGGCCCAATGGCGCTGACGATCTTATGCAATGCGAAGATGATCTCTGACTCTCCTGACCACCTTAACTGTCTGAGCGATCATCTTTGGACCAAGCATCTGCCTCTCTCCCACATCGTCCCAGGCTAGTAGGGATCTGCACTTCCTATCATACAGTGCCTCGAACGGAGCCATCTGGATACTGGCTTGGAAACTATTTTTGTACGAGAACTCTACTAGGAGCAGGTGATCTTCCCACGAACCACCGAAGTCGAGTGTACAAGATCTCAAGATATCCTCCAGAGTCTGGATAGTACGCTCCGATTGACCATCTGTCTGTGGGTGATTTGCTGAGCTGAACTGGAGGCGAGTTCCCAAATGCTCTTGTAAGCTACGCCAAAAGTGTGACGTGAATCTCGAATCCTGGTCCGAGGTGATACTGACTGGTACTCCGTAGAATCTGACAATCTGCCGAAGATATATCTCTGCTAGCTGAGCTGTCGATTGACCCACTCTGAACGGGAGAAACTGAGCCACCTTCGTGAGCCTGTCAACTATAACCCAAATAACATCTCTATCGGCTGGAGATCTAGATAATCCAGTCACGAAATCTATGGTTATATGCTCCCACTTCTATTCTGGAACCGACAAGGGCTGAAGAAGTCCAGCTGGCCTCTGATGTTCAGCCTTGACTTGTTGGCAAACCAAACACCGAGAGACAAATCGAGCTATCTCCCTCTTCATGCCATTCCACCAAAATGCTGACGAATATCACGGTATATCTTTGTACCACCAGGATGGATCGAATACTGAGAACTGTGGGCTTCCGCCATCACCTCCTGCCTGATATCTGTACTGGGTACACAAAGACGCTTACCATGTCAAAGTGTACCATCTTCATGAATACAAAATTCTGGTCGTCGTCCTGCTTTACATTCTGCTCTAAGCCGTTGAAGCTTAGAATCGGAGGACTGAGCTATCTTGATCCTCTCAACTATACTGGACTGTACTTGTATGCCGGCCATCAATGGCACATTGGTAGGAAGGACAACTTCTATACCCATCTTCTGAAGATCTGCTAACAACTCTGGTTGCGCTATCAGAAGGTAATCTCCGGCTCTCCTGCTCAATGCATCTGCCACAACGTTGGCCTTTCTATGGTGATACTGCAGGTTGACATCATAATCCACCAGTAGCTCTAGCCATCTTCTCTGACGCATGTTAAGGTCCTTCTGAGTGAAAACATACTTCAGACTCTTGTGGTCGGTGAAAATCTTCACCCTATCTCCATACAAGTAGTGTCTCCAAAGCTTGAGTGCAAACACTACTGCTGCCAGTTCCAAGTCATGGGTTGGGTAATTCTTCTCATGATCACGAAGTTGACGTAATACATAAGCTATTATATTCCCATGCTGCATCAAAACACATCCTAAACCCTTGTCTGAAGCGTCACAGTACACTGAAAATCCTTCGGTCCCATCTGAAAGTGTGAGAAACGGGTGCCGTCATCAAGCCTCGCTTCAGTTTCTCAAAATATTCCTGACATTCTGCTGTCCAAGCAAACTGCACATCCTTGCGGGTCAACTGCGTCAGTGGTGCTGAAATCTGAGCAAAGTCCGAAACAAATCTCCGGTAATAGCCGACTAATCCAAGAAAACTGTGAACTTCTGCAACTGTGCGGGGCACTGGCCATGTTTTAATAGCCACTATCTTCCGGGGATCTACTTCCACTCCACCCTTGGTAATGATATGACCCAAGTATGAAATACGATCAAGCCAGAACTCGTATTTACTGAACTTGGCATACAACTGGTTCTCTCGGAGAATCTGGAGGATAACTCTGAGATGTTGCTCATGCTCTGCTTCACTCTTGCTGTAGACCAGGATATCGTCTATGAACACGATCATGAACTGATCCAAATAAGGAATGAAAATACGATTCATGAGGTCCATGAATACAGCTGGGGCATTGGTTGCTCCAAAGGGCATAACAAGGAACTCCCAATGCCCATATCTGGATCTGAAGGCTGTCTTCGGGATGTCCTGCTCTCTGACTCTGATCTGGTGGTACCCTGACTGCAAATCAATCTTCGAGAATACTGCTGCTCCTCTGAGTTGATCAAACAAGTCATCTATCCTGGGGAGAGGATATCTGTTCTTGATTGTTACTGAGTTCAAGGTACGATAGTCAACACATAGTCTGGACGTACCATCCTTCTTTTTTACAAGAAGCATTGGGGCTCTCCAAGGCGATCCACTAGCACGAATGAATCCCTTGGTCTGGAGTTCTTCAATCATCTTGTACAATACCTCCAATTCTGACGGTGCCATCCTGTAGACTCTCTCTGACACTGGTGCTGTCCCGGGGATCAAGTCGATAGTAAACTCGATATCTCGCTCTGGCGACATTCCTGGAAGCTCTTCCGGGAAAACATCTGGAAATTTTTTGACTATCCGGGGTAACTGCACTGCTGCTACGGCCATCCGCAATACTGGAGAAGAAGGTTCAACTTCGCCTCGAGAAAAGGAAAATTTTGGCTCACCTGGAATGCTAAAAATAACTCTGCCAATATGGTAGTCTATCCTAGCATACTGGTCTCTCAACCAATCCATCCCTAAGACCACATCATAATCGGCCATTGAAAATTCTATCAGCCTAGCGGGAAACTCTCTACCGCTAACCATGATTCGACATGAGGAAAACACTCTATCTACTCCCACAAGACCGTTACCAGTAAGTATATTGAGCCTTACTGATAACGACTCGGGCTCAAGTCCTATCCGTGTTGCGAATCGTGCAGACATAAATGAATGCGATGCACCAGAGTCAAATAACACTGAAGCAAGAAATGTGTTAACGAGAATAGTACCTGCCACTACCTCACCTGGTGTCACTCCTTCTTTTCCCATGGTCAAAGCCAACACTTGACTGTGTCCTCTGGGTGCCGACCCTCTCTGCTGGAATCCTCGCTGCCTATTCTGGACTTGAGCCTGGGCAAACTGCTGAGGCCTTTGCTGATGAAAAGCCTGGGTCTGCGTTGGCAACGGCCTCGGGGAAGGAAACTGCTGCTGGACTGGTACTGGGGCTGGCCCCCTAACTGATGAGCTGGTCCCAGCTGGTGATGAGTCAGTCCTGAACGGGCAGGACCCTACCTTGTGGTCTGGCGCTCCATAAAGCAAATACAATCCTCGACCCTTGCGACACTCTGAAACAACATGTCTAGGCTTCCCACAATAAGAGCAGCCCATGGGGGAAGACTGCTTCTACTTTTGCTGCTGAGGGTGCGTCGGTGTTGAATGCTGAACCGACGTAACTGAAGCTGACCTCCTCGGAGCTCCAATGGTCAAAGCCCTGGCTGTCGGAGCTGGGGCTGACGACTGATTCATCTGGCCATGAGATCGCTTTCGACCTCCGGTCCTGTCCACAATCCTCTGGAAGGTATATTCATGCCTCCTAACTGCCCTCAATACCGCATCAAAAGTCTGATGCTCAAACTGCTCCACTGCCAGCAAAATCTCCAGGTGGAGTCCCTGTTGAAATTGCTGGGCTCTATCGAACTCGATCGTCACCAAGGTGGGAGCAAACCGTCTAAGTCTGGAAAACTCGGCCGCATACCCATCGACCGTCCTGCCCATCTACTTCAAATTGGTAAACTTGGTCCGAAGATCGTACCGAGCCACCGCATCGAAGTACTTGGTCCGAAACCTCTCACGGAATACTGCCCAGGCAATAGGCACCGCTAGTCCAACGGCTTGAGCCGCCCACCAGCTGTGGGCTAGATCCAATAACTGCAGGCACACCACGGCTACCTTCTCATCTTCTGGGGTCTTCGCCGCCTCCAATGTCACATCTGCGTCCTGAAGCCACGCATCGGCAGCGATAGCATCTTCGCTGCCATCGAAGAATGGAGGGTTCAGGCGCTTGAAACTGTTCGCTGCACTGTTCCCTGATGCAAGGCATCTCCTCGACGATCCTGCGATACAAGCAACTCCCTGTTAAGTCCAACCAAGGCTCCATCATCCTGCCTCGCGGGCTGGGCTGACTGCACCGGGGGTTCTGGATCTCCGGAAGGCAAGGCCCGGGAGGCTGCTCCTGAGTGCTGGGCCTGATCTTCTTGTTACTGCTGGTCCACTGGATGTTCTTCGCCTTGCTGATCGGCATGTCCAGGAACAATACCGCTGAAAAAGACGACATAGGGCACAATAAGGAAGGACCAAGACAGATTCAACGATACAAGCATGTGATTAGGTCGAGAACCTCAGGGATTTAGAAGATTCGGGTAGAGATCAAGGGCGAGTGCTGATTGAGACATCTATTCGGTAAATCCTCACATATCTTGATTTACAAGACCTGTATGGGCCACCACTTAAACCATGTAACGTCCCAGAACCAGAATACCGGAGAGCGGGGGCATACATAGCCAGCTACGCATAATGATGTAGAATCTACCCCACTATACGGTCATGGCTGTCTAGATATATAAGGGTTTAACTACAATCCAACAGTCTCCTATGGTCAACAACAAGCCTAATTGTCTCAATCTCAATACAAGCAAGTAAATTTACAAGATGTAAGATCACCCAATATACAATAATAAGGCGTCCCAAATATTACATATTCAGCTGATCATGAAGCTAGTCGTTACAAAATATGAGAACTAGCAAGAGTTTAGTCATACATGATCAACCCTACGATATGTCAATCATGTTACATCCCGTAGGCAGACAATAATAAGGTATACAATACGAGCTAACAGGTGCTCGCCGGCTAAACGTCTCAAAATAAAAATTTTACAATAGAGTGGGAGAGCAAGAATAAACCCACTCGTTGCCCTGGTCATGCCTGATGGTCACCATCGGGCTGGAAGGTCGGTAGATCCTCTGAGGTTGCTCCGAAATCTGGCCACACAAAACCAGCTGGGTCAGATCCCAGAAAGAACAAGTGCCACAAATGAGGCTTCACTTAAGAACTAAAACCAGCACATCAAAAATATATATTAAAGCAGTTAAAAGAAACTTGAAGTAAAAGAATAATAATAGCCATAATGGAGTACGAGGGAACCATTCAAGTTGCCAGGTCACAACCTTTAAACCAAACAAGGATCGGGGTTGTAACCCTTCGCCTGAATAGAACTCCGTCTCCAATTCTGTTGGTAAGGTAAAATATTACAAGCGTGACGTAGGGTGCAATAATACAATAAACGAAGAGAGGACTTAGAACTGCTCCGGGAGCCGGGTTACAACCCTTAAACCAAACAAGGACCGGGTTGTAATCCTTCGTCTGAACAGAACTTAGTCTCTGATCTTTATTATTAAAAGTGACAATCATGCGGTCAAGCCTGCAATAATCGAGCACTGAAAACCATACCATACAACCGTTCCCGGCCAATCAGTGACTACGACTTTCTACATTAGCTAACTAGGGTTTTCACATTCATACAGTGAGATGTTCCTCCAGCCACACGCCCTGCAGCTAATCCAGGTTATCCAGGCGACTTGGGTTCATTTAAACTGTGCATCATTCTTTCCATATATCAGTGAGTTTGGACTTGTGCCCTACTCGTCGGTAGGCTGCAAGTGCCACAATGGTGGCCGGGATAACGGGATCGCCTGTAGCTGGGAAAATCTCTCATGACTACTGAATTATTCTAGTTATTAGCCTTAGCCATTTACAGTAGGTACCCCTGATCGTGGTACTCAGGGATCCCTGTCCTAGATATGATGCAAATATTACCTGTTCAATTTGTACAAACACAATCATCCACGGTGTCCAGGCCATTCAATCTTGTCATGTCATGTTCACTGTCAGGAGTGCGCCGCGTCGGGCCACTATCATGTCATGTCAAAAGTGCACCACAACGGGTCATCATCATGTCAAGAAACAATTAATCTAGCATAAGTACACATTTAGTAATTAAATATTATAAGGGGCAAGGCTGTGGGGGACTCATGCGGCTCGGAAAAATTTCCATGCGGCCAGCGGTCACTTGGCCATATGCGGCTGAGCAAAAGATATATAAACATGCATGCTAGCAGGCAAATGCACTAAATACATTAATATAATATATTTATGTAATGCATTAAATAATGCATTAATACAATAAATACATTATATTAATATATTTAATGTACAAAATATATATTAATATACATTAAATGTAGGCTTGCGTGCACTAGTATAATGCATTAATATGCATGCGGCTGACTTCGTTCCCACATGTAGCTCAATATTGGCATTTGCATGTGGCCAGCAATTTGCTCATGCGGCCAAGTGTGCATACATATGTGGCTGACAGATCATGTCCATAAATATTAACAATGTAATAAAATAAGGTTGCAGGGCCAACTTTAATGCATGCATGCAACTAACGTATTAAAATATTCATACAAGTACGCATAAAATATTAGGCATACGGCTGATGCTATTTTTTTACAGGTGGCCAATTATGCATCCCATGCGGCTGACTATTGCGAAGCATGTGAATGCTTAAGGCCATGCGGCTCATGCTACTTTACATGCGGCCTAGTGTGCTTAAGGCCATGCTACGTATATATATATTCATGCAGAGACTTTATACATATAAGCATGGCTTATATAGCATGCAAGCATGAGTGCTTTGCACAGACCACTATAAATATTTCCTAAGGCCTTGAATATTACTACTTTAAATATTCCTAAGGCTTTGAATACAAATGCTAATAAGCATTTGTTTATGCGGCTACATATTGCATCCTACATGCGACTACATATTGCTCCTACATGCGACTACATGTTGCTCCTACATGCGGCTACATGCATTTGGAAGATGCATTAAATACATTCTCTACTGAATGCATTTTGAGAATTTTATTATTAAAAGCATTTAAATGCATGCCACAGGATGCATTTTTGGGAATGCATTCTTAAATGCATGCACTTGAATATGTATTAAAATATTCATTAAAATATTTCATGTATTAGTGTAATACAAAGTAATGCTAAGGTAATATTTAAGGAAACACATGCGGCTCATTTTTCATTTGCATGCTGCCAAGTGTTTGACGTAGGCCCGCAAGCTGATGCTTGGTAATGCATTAAAATGTGCATGCTCGCCACTATATTAAAATAAGCAAGGGCCATGCGGCTCAGCAATTTCCATAGGTCAAATTTGGACCAATACGAAATTCTCTGCAATATGGGATAATCAACTAGCAAAATATGCAAGTTTGATAGATCAAAATCCTAGAAACCGAAAATATCGCAAAGCTAGATCTACAAAAATTAACCATGTAAATGAAAAATGCCAAGTACTAAAGTGGGTTAGAAACACATGAGGAAGACAATGGAACAATAAAAATGGACTTCCTCCATGAAGCAAGGTGCACTTGCCTAAGCTCTCTCTCTCTCCCTTTCTCTTTCTTTCCTAGTGGTTGAAGAAGTAATGGTGGTGAAGAAGAAGTAATGAAGAGAGAGAAATGTTAGTGGGATATTTAATGAAGAGGGTGGTAGTAGGTGGGATATTTAATGAAAGTGGTGGTAGGTGGGAGTGGTTTGGTCCACACAAAATCTAGCAAAACTGAACCATACAAAAACCAAGCCGAACCAAGTCAAGTTGGGCCGAACCAACCAAGGAAACATACAATACGGGTCTAAATACGTACACGTATTTCGAGATACAAAATACGAACAATGGTCTTTACAAGCGTAAATGTATAGCCTACATACTAAACCAACTAATATCAATATTCGTTCGAATCGTACTCATACGTTGCATCGATTCAATTTCTTAGAATCTTCGAACTGACTCAATGCTTTCTCTCGGGCCAACTTAGCACTTGCATTAATCTTACTCGATGCATTCCTCGGGTCAACTTAACTCTTGTATCAATTCATATCGATACGTCATCGGGTCAATGCAACTCTTCGAGTCAACGACTCAACATAATGCACCGTACGGAGTGGGGTATTACATAATATAACACTCAAAATAAGGTTCATCCTGATGGAACTGGGGATTCCCAGGACCCTTCCTTTGGTGTGCGTATTGATCGATAGAAAGTTAAACAGATCTAATACGTGTTCTAACCCTTCATAGGCGGAAACTAGGGTTCACGAATTATACCTGCGGCGGAAAGGAGACAAGTAATTCCTGGCAAACTCGAGCGAACAACCCTAAGATCTTCTACATGTATTCCTTCCTCGAGTTGGATGTCGTGTGGGCGACGATCTCCCAACTTTTTCTTCTCCTTGGCAGCACTGTCTTTCTCTCCTTACGTGAATCACGAATTTAGAGAAAATTTCAGATTTCTGATCAGTATTCTGGCGGCCAGAGAATAGATGATATATATAGGCTACGACAGGGACCATGAGAAGAAATTAGGGTTAGGCCTCCTAACGGATCTGGATATCTCGTGTTCAGCCCGAACACACAATCCAGGCCCATTAACAATAGCTCGGTCCACTAATGAGCTATTGTTGCACTAACTCCCTAATCCCAAATTATGTTTGTGGGCTCCTTTTATTATTTGCTCGTTTGGCTCTCCTTGTTAAGATATCGTATGTCCGTCGATCAAATTAAGTTACTGATAACTATATTGATTCGGCATCTTTTATCCTTAAGTAGTACCGCTCAACTTTATTTGTCATGTCGGATATAATCCACCTGCAGGGTTTACATGACAATCCTTATGAGCTCCTTAAGAGGACATCATCAACCCGATGTATCGGGATATGGATTCCATTTATAATCAACAGCCCATCATACATACAATGTTATTACCCAATTCATAGAGGTTGTTGATCCATAATGAATCTCACTCTTTTATGAGTCAAAGTAATACACATTGCATATACATGTCCGTTATTATATCCGGATTAAGAATACAAGCATCCATAATAACAGAGGTGTTTGTTCTCTTATGTAGTCAGTACAAAGAGAACAACCTCAAGTGGTCCTGTTCAATACACACAAAGTGTACTAGTGTAAACCTATAGTCAAGATAGACTAATACCAGATTACACTACAACCTTTCCAATAGATTGTCCAAGTCCATCTAGGTTGTGAACTATTTATATACTCCATAGGAAATTGATAATATGATCTTCTGTGTGACACCACACACCATATTATCTACAATATAGAATATCAGACATTTGCATTAACACTTGCAACAAATACAATATGCAAACATTTGCCCATATGATTCTCATTCAAAATTTAAGGAAATAAGGTTACTACAAAAGTGATGCTTTTAGTATATAACCCTAACAATCTCCCACTTATACTCAAAGCATTGCTTTTCAGTATACTGTTACAAATCTCCCACTTATACTTAAAGCTATGCTGCTACACATCTGACTCCCATTCCCTCAACATGACTGTCAAAAGCCTTAGCTGGTAACCTCTTTGTAAAGGGATCAGCTAGGTTGTCGGCTGATGCTATCTTGATCACAGCAACTTTTCTTTTCTTTACGAAATCTCGTATCAGGTGGTATTACGCTCAATGTGTTTGCCTGTCTTATGGGCTCCTGGTTCCTTCGAGTTTGCCACTGTACTACTATTATCACAATAAAGTGTAATCGACTTAGGCAAACTAGGTACCATATCCAAGTCCAACAGAAAGTTTCTGAGCCAAACCGCTTCTTTGGCTGCCTCAGAGGCTGCCACATACTCGGCTTCCATGGTGGAATCAGCAATACATTTTTGCTTGATACTCCTCCACACAATGGCTCCACCTCCCAAAGTAAACACATAACGTGAGGTAGATTTTCTGGAATCCCTATCTGACTAAAAATATGAGTCTGTATACCCCAAGGGAACTAAACTATCTGCCTGGTAAACTAGCATATACTTTTTAGTCCTTTTCAGGTACTTCAAAATATGCTTTACGACAGTCCAGTGCTCTTATCCTGGGTTAGACTGATATCTGCTGACCATACCTACGGCAATGCAGATGTCTGGTCTCGTACATAGCATTGCATACATTAAGCTTCCTACTGCTGAAGCATAAGGAACTGCCTTCATGTTCTCTATCTCTTTAGGTGTCATCGGACACTGTTCCTTTGATAGAGCAATTCCAGGTCTAAAAGGTAAGAAACCTTTCTTAGAATTTTGTATACTAAAATGAGTTAGTACAGTATCGATATAGGAAGCTTGGGATAAGCCCAACATCCTTTTCTTGTGATCTCGTAGAACTTTGATCCCAAGGATGTGACCTACTTCTCCCAAGTCCTTCATATCAAACTGTTTGGATAACCATACCCTTACATCAGATAATACCTTCATACTGTTTCCAATAAGCAAGATGTCATACACATAAAGTACTAGGAACACCACCATGTTTCCGTCATACTTTCTGTATACACATGATTCATCATGACATTGATCAAATCCATAGGATTTTATCACCTGATCAAAACATATGTTCTAAGATCTGGAAGCTTGCTTAAGTCCATAAATGGACTTTTTGAGCTTACAAACAAGATGCTCCTGGCCCTTTTCAATGAACCCGTCTGGTTGCTTCATATAGATGTCTTCCTCAAGACTTCCATTAAGGAAAGCTGTCTTGACATCCAATTACCAAATCTCATAATCGAGATGAGCTGCAATAGATAAAAGAATCCGAATAGACTTAAGCATGGCTACAGGAGAAAAGGTTTCCTCATAATCGATACCCTCTCTTTGAGTAAAACCTTTTGCTATAAGCCGAGATTTAAAGGTTTCAACCTTACCGTCTGATCCTCTTTTTCTCTTATAGACCCACTTGCATCCAATAGCTTTTACACCAACGGGCGGTTCTACAAGCTCCCAGACCTGATTAGAATCCATAGATTCTATTTCAGATATCATTGCTTTTTGCCAAGACACTACATCTTTATCTTGGAGTGCTTCATTGTAGGTACAGGGATCATAATCTTGTTCCTCAGGGACGAAGTCTGATGACTCTCCCAAGAACATATATCTATCAGGTTGTATCACAACCCTCCCACTACGACGAGGCACTATCGGTTGTGGTGTAACATTTGTGACACGTTGTGCAGTTATTTGTGGTTCATCCTCTTGTACTGTTGGTACTGAAGTACTTGGTGTCTCACGTCTCAGTTCTTCTAGAACAACTCTACTTGTAGGTTTATGGTTCATCACATAGTCTTCCTCTAAGAATCGGGCATTGGTGCTAACAATGACCTTCTGATCCTTAGGACTATAAAATAAACCTCTTTTTGTTCCTCTTGGATAGCCTACAAACAAGTGTACTTCTGTACGAGATTCTAACTTATCTGTTTTTCCATTCAGCATATGTGCTGGACTACCCCAAATGCGAATATGTTTCAGACTAGGCTTATGCCCAATCCACAGCTCTGTGGGAGTAAGAGGTACTGACTTAGAAGGAACTAAGTTCAAAATATAAGCTGCAGTCTCTAAGGCATATCCCCAAAACGAATCTGGCAAATCCGAATAACTCATCATTAATCTAACCATCTCTATAAGAGTTCTATTCCTTCTTTCGGCTACACCATTCTGTTGGGGCGTTCCTGGTGCAGTCAATTGGGATACAATCCCAGCCTCTGATAAATAATCCCTAAACTCTCCAAAGAGGTACTCGCCATCACGATCTGATCGTAATGACCTGATACATTTTCTATGACGTTTCTCCGTTTCAGCCTTGTACTCTTTGAATTTCTCAAAGCACTCAGACTTACGGCGCATCAAATAAATGTATCCATACCTTGAATAATCGTCAATAAATGTGACAAAATATTCAAAGCCACCTCTAGCTTGGATAGTCATGGGTCCACACAAATCTGAGTGAACCAATTCCAACACATCTTTGGCCCTATACCCCTTTGCCATAAAAGGCCTTTTGGTCATTTTACCTTCCAAGCAGGATTCACAGACTGGTAGTTCCTCCACTTCCAATGAACTCAAAGGTACATCTTCAACCAGTCTTTGAATCCTTCTTAGGTTAATATGCCCCAATCGTAAGTGCCAAAGATATGTTTGGTTCATACAAGAAGGTTCTTTTCTCTTATTTAAGTTAGATGACATATTATTCATTTCCATAAGTTGCATTGTGGGCGAAATAGGATTAATGACATACAAATTATCAACCAATGCACCAGAACAGATAAAATGTTTATTCTTTCTAATAACAATATTGTCATTAAAATAAATTGAATATCCATCCTTAACTAACATAGAAACATAAACTAAATTCCTTCTAAGTGAAGGTGCATAAAGACAATCTCTCAATGTCAAAGACTTATTTCTACCAAAAGATAAAGTAACATCTCCTAATGCAACGACCGATACTTTTGTAGCATCACCCATGAACAAGCATATCTCTCCATCACTGAGCCGTCTGGTTTTCTGGAACCCCTGCAATGTATTGCAGACATGATTAGTGGCTCATGTATCTACACACCAGGTGCCGGTAGATAATACCGCTAAACATGTTTCAACTACTAGTAAATGAGATATACCTTCTTTGTTTCCTTGTTTGAGAAGTGGACAATCAGTCTTCCAATGTCCTGACCCTTTACACTTAAAATATTTGCCTTTCGACTTTTTCACCGCGCCTTGAGGTCCCATGCCCTTCTTTGCTAAGTTTGCCTATTTCTGAATGTTATTCTTCTTCTTACCGCCTTTTGGCTTAGAAGTAGAAGCCTTTTCAGAAACAAAAACATGATCACTCTGCCTAAAGAGAGATTCAGCATCCTGTAGCTCTTTTGCAAGTTCTGCCAAACTATACAACCTTTTGTTCATGTTGTAATTAAGGCAAAAATTGTCAAAACTTTTAGGGAGAGTCCCGAGAATAATATCGACCTGGGTTTCCCCATCGATTTCAGCACCAAGGATCTCCATCTCATTCAGATGACCCATCATCTTGAGAACATGATCCCTTACTGGTGTCCCCTCAGCCATTTTTGTATTCATCAATTATTTCATAGCAAACTGCCTAGCTGCTCTACTCTGATGTCCGAAGAGTTCCTTGAGGTTATACATCATGTCATAAGCTGTGGTCATGGCCTGATGTTGATGTTGTAGTACATTTGACATAGATGCCAGAATGTAACACCGTGCCATCTCATCTGCCTTTTTCTACTTCTTATAAGCCTCTTTGACCTCTTCATCAGAGTTAGCATCAGACTTAGGTGGGCATTCCTCAACAAGTACATATTTGTACTCCTCAGTAGTCAGAACAATGTCCAAATTATGTTTCCAGTCAATATAATTAGGTCCAGCAAGTTTGTTTTCTTTAAGAATTACCATAAGTGGACTGAAAGAACCCATTTTTTGAAATCTTGAGAATCACATAAATAAAATTATGTAGGGCAAAAAAACTTTTTAAATTATCTAAATATTGATTCCCTCAAAACAATAATAAGAAATTCACCAACACCTTGAACACCATGAATTTAGCATGCCACGATAGTGTGGACGTATACAAATTCAACTTTGTTCAAGTAGATTTTTCTTATTAATTTTACTATCATGTCAATTTAACTTTATGATAAATAAAATTAATATGCTGGTCTTGATCTGGTCATACAAATAATAGCAGTGACTCCGATGGGGAGGATACCATTATTTGTATCTAAGTGTATACCATTACTTAATACTAAGTCCATTACCTTGTAATGAGTTCCTTCAGATGGAGAAGTGAACACATACTAGGTAACTTTCTACAATTATCCCTAAGAAAGTTTGTACTGGTGATCCATAATTATACTCATCCGATATGGAGGAAAGCACTAAAGCCAACACGCAAGTATAATTACATCACCTACAAACCAGTAATGGAGACCATAGGATTTATACTAAATAAAAATTCTCTTCCACTTAGTTATTTAACAATGAGGGTTTATCTACTAGTTGATATTATGTCCATGTTGTCCATTATTAATGTAGGCTTGGTTTTTCAAAAAAAATAACCACACAATAATAAACATGCATAATTAGAAAAAGAAAAATGACAAAAATAAGAGAAAATATCCAACTATTATGGTCATCTTTGCTGCTCCGTCCTCAACTATCTGAATCCAAAATCTGGCGCTGCGCAGATCTATACGGGGTTCGACCTGCCCGGTCAGGTCGTGTGGTTCGGGGCAGCGCCCCGATTTTTTTTTTTTAGGTTTTGGCTGTCGATTCCTTCATCGAAAATCATCTGTCTGCCTCTGGATTGCTCAAAACCAGCATCTCATCCGGCGTCAGAAACAACCACCACCGCCATTACGATTGATCAAAAATAATTAACATTACATCAATCCTATACCTCCCGAAGAAGTTCACACATAATCTAGATTGAAAAATTAAATTAATAAGCACGATCAACCCTCGTGATTTTAATTACATCCACAGCAACAACAACATCCACGACATGTCTGTAGTTTAAACAACACAATCAAAAAACATGCATTGGACCATAATAGTTGGATCTAAAATGCCTGCAAAACCGAGTTAGAACAGATCTACATCTACCGACTATTATATAGCGCAAGTTTTATTGGACAACATGGACGTATCAATCAATACGTAGATCCAAAGTGGCTCTGATACCAATTGATGGAACTGGGGATTCCCAGGATCCTTCTTTTGGTGTGTGTATTGATCGATAGAAAGTTAAACAGATCTAATACGTGTTCTAACCCTTCATAGGCGGAAACTAGGGTTCACGAATTATACCTGCGACGGAAAGGAGACAAGTACTTCCTGGCAATCTCGAGCGGACGACCCCAAGATCTTCTGCACATATTCCTTTCTCGAGTTGGACGTCGTGTAGGCGACGATCTCCCAACTTTTTCTTCTCCTTGGCAGCACTCTCTTTCTCTCCTTACGTGAATCATGAATTTAGAGAAAATTTCAGATTTCTGATCAGTAATCTGGCGGCCAGAGAATAGAGGATATATATAGGCTACGGCCGGGACCATAAGGAGAAATTAGGGTTAGGCCTCCTAACGGATCTGGATATCCCGTGTTCAGCCCGAACACACAATCCAGGCCTATTAACAATAGCTCGGTCCACTAATGAGCTATTGTTGCACTACCTCCCTAATCCCAAATTATGTTTGTGGGCTCCTTTTATTATATGCTCGTTTGGCTCCCTATGTAAAGATATCGTATGTCCGTCGATCAAATTAAGTTACTGACAACTATATTGATTCGACATCTTTTATCCTTAAGTAGTACCGCTCAACTTTATTTGTCATGTCGGATATAATCCACCTGCAGGGTTTACATGACAATCCTTATGAGCTCCTTAAGAGGACATCATCAACCCGATGTATCGGGACATGGATTCCATTTATAATCAACAGCCCATCATACATATAATGTTATTACCCAATTCATAGAGGTTGTTGATCCATAATGAATCTCACTCTTTTATGAGTCAAAGTAATGCATATTGTATATACATGTCCGTTGTTATATCCGGATTAAGAGTACAAGCATCCATAATAACAGCGGTGTTTGTTCTCTTATGTAGTCACTACAAAGAGAACAACCTCAAGTGGTCCTGTTTAATACACACAAAGTGTACTAGTGTAAACCTATAGTCAAGATAGACTAATACCAGATTACACTACAACATTTCCAATAGATTGTCCAAGTCCATCTAGGTTGTGAACTATTTATATACTCCATAGGAAACTGATAATATGATCTTCTGTGTGACACCACACACCATATTATCTACAATATAGAATATCAGACATTTGCATTAACACTTGCAACAAATACAATATGCAAACATTTGCCCATATGATTCTCATTCAAAATTTAAGGAAATAAGGTTACTACAAAAGTGATGCTTTTAGTATATAACCCTAACACGTCCTTGAACCGAAACTGACACTCAATCCAAGTATCTCTAGATCATTTCACGATCTCGCCTTACTATCGTTGTGCCATTTCAAACACACGTATAAGCTTTCATTGACTTTTACAGTCTTTCCTGCAGCTTGATTTGAATTCAGCGTACAACTTGATCTGGATTGTTACATGTATTCAAGGCATCCCAGAAATATATTTATTTAAACTAAGCCTAGTGGTATAGAATTGGAACAAAGCTAACAACTAATTTTCAATCCTAGATACTTGCCATCTCGTACAGTTGATCGGACTTATCTCTAGCATTCATTCTCAAAATTTTATTGCATATGTATTTCGATACATACGTGAATCATTCAACAAAGTCACGACATGTGATGCGATTCAAAGATCGTATTTTTTATTTTGAAAGTTTTCGCATTGGCCATCAATTCTATGCGTTGCATCAAGGCATCACACATCCGATCGCATTGCCTTGCGTTCGAAGTCTCTGCCCAACTATTTTCGATGTCGAACTAATCTCGATATGATTCTTCCCTTTATTGACTTCCAAAAGCATCAACATCCAGGGCCACGCCCGCTAGGTGCCTTACCTCGACACCGTGTTTAAATTCTTTCGACGAATCTTTTAAATTAATATTGCAAAAAGGCCACAATCTATTCGACACAAAAGTTTCATTCGAGTCGACGATGCTCAAAGGCAAGGTCTTTCCGGCATAATTATTGAACTCAAGTTGACAGTGTTGAAAGACAACAATCATTTTGACACAAGGTCTTTCTATGACGTACCTTATGTTCGATTCCTTTTGAGTAGGAATTTTCTAGCCAAATTTCCAAGTTGCCTGTCTCACAATATTGAATATAAGTTCAATTTGTGCAAGCTCAATTACAAGGTGAATCAAATTTCAAAGACACAACTTCGAAAGTCTTTATCTTATCGCTCGCTCTTGTGCATAACATGATTTTCGAGATCGTCTATTCGTATAAACAAGTTTGTTTGTAAAATTTCTATTTTGATCCGACTAACATAATCATTTAAGCATTCATCCAACCAATGATCAAAATTCGACTATAACACCAATTCATGAAACATTCGATTGCCTAGACTTATCATCAATATGCACCACATTATATTTGTTCTCGACGCAATTCCATATACGACATCATATGGGTCATCTTATGGGTCTTCAGCATTCACTTTGATTTGGCGGTCAAGTCTTTTAGGGTTAGCTGTCTCGAAGCTACGCTCGATAATTGTGGATCATTAACGAAGGACAGTTACGACGAACCATGCTATATCTTATTTTAGATACAAATTACGTTCTGACCATTTCTATGGGACTAACCCAAATCCGGACAAAACTATTTCTATCGACACAACTGATACACAACTATTCTCTGAATAATTTATGCACTACCGTCGATAATTCTGCAATTCACGAAACATCTACTCGTATTGAGTTTGAGTCTTTCTATCCACGATCGACACCCAAGATGCTATACGCATCAAAATAATCATCGATGACTTTATAGTCATGCCCTGATCAATCACAAAGTTTATGATCAAACAGTTCGACACTTCCGTATTGTTATTTTTGAAAACCTCGATATCATAGTCATATCCCATTTTGTGTTCTTACATTGTGCTTACATTTTCTTGCGTATCAATTTTGATAGGTCATATCAATTTTGACAGCACGAGAGTCAACTTTGAATCTGTATCAACATCGACTTAGCACGTATTGCATACATTCAAGTTCTCGACAAAATTTTCTATACGTATCAAATCATTTTCTGATTCGCTGCATCCCGTAATACTTCGATCGCGAAATCGAGTTACCGATTATCCAACATCGAATCTTCGAGTTATATGATCATGCCCTCTAAGGTTCATGCTGTTTGCCATTAAATATCAAGCACAACAAATTACAGATGAATTGAACTTGATTGCAAACTCGTTTGTACAACAGAAAGCCTAGAAAAAAAAGCCTAGGAGACAATCTAAGTACAATTGTTTAGTTTTGATTCTGGGTGTGACGGTAGAGGCTCGGGAAAGTGTAGCAACTCTGCCTTACTCCTTGGACTATCTGACGCGCTCCTTTCTCTCGAAGAAATTGCCTCTCGTAAGTTACCAACCTTGGATTGCCAACCCTTTGCCTGGGTGTAATACCCTGCTATTTATAGTGTTTTCTGCAGTAGCAGCTTTTTGGGCCACATAATGGGCCACGTGGCTACGTGTCTCTTACAGCGCATAAAGAATCAATCTCGGGCTTTCAGCTGCTGGAGGTTGTTGATATTTAGTTGTAGCGAATCTGGGTAGTTGAGACTTGGTCAGCCTACCACGTGTTTCATTGCAAGATAAGACCAGTCTGCTTGCGTCATTTTGAGCCGCATAGGCCTTTCAGAGTTCGGCCATGCTGGACTGGATAAGACTCATGTGGTAGTCTCCCTTAGTCCGTATTGAGCCGCATAGGTTCTTATATTCTGGACCGCATAAAGCTCATGCGGCTTGGATTGTAGTTACCCTTGGCCGTTGAAATACATAAGGTTCATGCAGCTCGGGTCGCCTGTCCAGTCTAATCATGTCTTATCTTCTTTTCAGAGCGTCAGAGTTGTCAAAGCTGTCAGTCTTCGCCAGAGTTTGTCAGCTTTATCAGACTAGAGTCAGCTTTATCAGAAGGATTAGTCATCTTGGCCGCATAAGTAACTATTCTCTTCTGCGGCTCAGAAGTCAGTCTAGTAAAGATGGGCTGCAGGGGGCATTCTGAGTCTGTCATGCGGCACTTCTTCATGTGGGTCAATCCGTTCCTGGATACTCATGCGATCAGTTGCGATCCGTATGAACCCCATATTTTCTATGCTTCTATAAGTCCCCCTTCAAAGTTTTTAAATTACAAATTTGGAATACTTTGAATAAGAAGCATGGATGTATATCAAGCCGTAGAAAAAAAATTCGAGTCATGAGAGATGTCGTGTCGCAGAGACATTTTGGGCCGCATGGACGCTTTCGGGCCGCAGGTAGATCTTGTGCCACATGGAGATCTTGTGTCGCAGAGGGATCTTGTGCCAGCTATCACTGCTGCATTTAATGCCTTGATTTGATTTTTGATTTGGGCTCTTTTTTCTGAGATAAAGCTGACGGTTACTAAGGATAAAAATCTCCAAACGTCATCATTATCCTTAATGGATACGGGAATCGAAGCGGTGATGATGGTTATTAAGGATAAAGTCCCCAAACGTCATTATTATCTTTAATGGATACGAGAATCGAAGCGGCGTTCATTTGTTTTCATTTTGAAGAGCTATAAATATGGGCCATTCGGAGAGAGCTTTTTCCTTCAACTTTTTCTCCTTTGTCTTCATTATCTTCATCCTCATTCTGTCCTGGTTAGCCACGGATCCGAAAATTTCGAAGTCAACTGATGCCACGGCCAAAGCAAAGGGGCTCGCCTCTCCGTCGAGTGCTGTAGACTCTCCTCCTGTTCATTCTAATGTGCAACCCCCTGTTACGGCTAAGGACTGTGGAAAAGTGGTGACTTAAATTTGAACGGCCATATCGTATATTTTATGCGCGGGCTTGTCATAAATTGCCTCTTCGCTTTGGGCATGATTGATATGTCCTCCATCTCATGAGACTGCATGTGTTCTATATGATGGGGCCATATAGGTTGGACCGTATAAGCGCCACTGTCCTTCATAAATCTCTCATGACGAAGCCGCATATATATCTCCTAACTGATCCGCATAACTGCTTCATGGCTTAGCCGCATGAACGTTTGCATAACAGAGCCGCATATGTGCTTTTTAAGATTGAGCCTCATGCGTCTCATTCCTCATAACTGGGCCACATAGGGTCTATTTGGCTGAATGTTGTTCTCTTCTACATGCTAACCCGTTCTTTTTTTACAGGGATTCGGCTAGCAAATTTCTCCAGGACCGGTATCGACGATAGAGTAAAAATGTACCATTCTGACACACACACATCAGACAGCTTACAACTTTCCATGCTTCGGAAGAGTTTTCTCTGCGCCATTTGGCATACACATCAGACAACTCAGAACTCCTCATGCTTCAGAAGAGTTTTTCCTAAGTGGTAGGAAGAGCCTTTATACCTCGAAAAGTTGGACAGTAGTCAGGCGTCATTATGAATGTCCTATTTTTACTGCTCTCCAAGTAGGCAAAACCACCATTAGGGATGTTGTTTTGAAGGTATATTTTTTGGAGGAGCGGGGCTAAGGTATCCGCAATACGGAGGGAAAAAAAGCATGCTATATTTGCCCTCCTTCGTGCAGCTCCTTGGAGATTCAGCAGCCTTGTTTGCTTCTCAGCAGTAAAACATGACTTCTTTCGAGGGCCACGAAACTAATTTTTGACGGAGGCAAAGTGGTGTCAAACTGACCAAACTATGTATTGCTAGATTTTCCTTCCTTTTCTTTCTGCTGCTGATGTAGTCCTATGAATGTAACTGATTTTGAATAAGCAAAATACATTCACTCTATTCTTTATTTGTAATATCTGTGGCGCTTGTACTAGAGGGCCTAATATAGCATTTGTATTTGATAAAAGACATCCACTGGGGGACTTTTTGTGGACCTATTGCCCTTTTGTCAATCTGGAAATGCGACCAAATAGATTTGAATGATATTTTGTAGACCTACTACTCTTTGGTACACCAATGGTGCGAGTAATAGATTAAGATAACTTTTTGTGGACCTATAACCCTTTTTGTGTACTGGAGGTACGAGTACTGATAATAAGTAGAGAGAAAACCAACATATTTACTAAGAGGTAACGAGGACGTGGTAAATATGGGTCTAAAGTATAGCCTTCCTACTAAGAGGTAATGAGGACGTGGTAGGAGTGGGCCTAATAGGGATACACAGAACAACTCAGAGGTGCTATCAACGTGAAAGTTATATATATTTGGTGGTTTATTTGTGATAGACGGGAAAACAACTCAAAGGTAATATGGATGTGGTTGTTTTTCCCGTTGGAGAATTTTATGGACCTATTACCCTTTTTGTGCACTAGTGGTACGAGTAATAGATTTTGAGGAAAACTCTGGTAGGGAAAGCATCTAGTATGGAAGTTTAGAGGTATGACCAGAAGATGCGATATGAATCCACTCGGAGCGGTCAGAGAGTAAGTTCAGCGGTACCTGAGGGTACGTAACTCAACAATCTAGAAGATTTGGGGTCAGAGTGTAAGTTCAGCGGTACAAGAGGGTACATAACTCACAATCTGAGAGATAGTTGGAAGATGTCGTTTAGACATAATATTTCTTGAGGAACTTGCCGTTGACGGGCATCATGAGCAAGTCTCTATTTTGTTTTGCGAGACGGTATGCGCCGTTGGAGAATACGGTCTCGATGACAAATAGGCCCTCCCACTTGGGTTAGAACTTGCCGACAGTTTTGTGAGTCATAACCATCGGTCTGCGAACTGCCAAGACGAGGTCGCCTACTTGGAATGTCCTCTGCTTGACTTTCTTATTGAAGGCTTGAGAGATGCGTGCTTGATAGAGCTCGATGCTTTGTTGAGCTTGCAAACGTTTCTCGTCTAACGCTTCTAATTCTTGTAGCCGTCGACGGTAGTTATCGTACGACGTTAACCGATAGGTAAGGGCCACACGAAGTGAGGGGATCTAAGTCTCCAATAGAAGAACTGTCTTGCTCCTGTACACCAGAGAGAACGGTGTATTTTCGGTAGCAGTTCGACTCGTAGTGCGGTATGCCTATAAGCATTCGCCCAACTTTTTATTCCAGTTGCGGTTATTTGAAGACACGAACTTCTTGAAAAGCTTGATTATGATCTTGTTAAAGGCTTTGGCCAGACCATTACCTGACGGATTGTAGGCAATTGAAGCCACATTCTAAATCTGATTCTTGTCACAGAATCGATAGAAGGCATGGCTTGCAAACTGCGGACCATTGTCATGAAAGATCCTCCTTGGCAGGCCAAAATGGTAAATGACGTGATATTTTATGAAACTGATCATGTTTTATGTCTTTATCTCTGCCAACCGAACATCTTTCGCCCATTTGGAAAAGTAGTAGGTGATTGCAAGAATAAACCGGTGCCCTTTGGACGACGGCAGGGTAATTGGGTCAATAATGTCCATTCCCTATGCTTCAAATGGCCAAGAAGCCAATGTTAGGTGCAAGAACTTAGATGGCAGATGTATGAAATCTGCGTGGATCTAATAAGCCTTGCACTTCTTTGCATAAGCTACTGCGTCTGCGACCATCATAGGCCAGTAGTAACCCATCCGACGGAGACGGTCTTACAACTTTGGGCCCGATTGGTGAGCCCTACAAAAGCCATCGTGAGCCTTGCATAAGTCTTCTTTGGCTTTTGTATTTGACAGACATCTTAACAGTAGTCTATCGTAAGATTGTTAGTACAATATTTTTGTTTTCGTGTCATAAAAGAATCTGAGAGAATGCCTTCTGATTGAAGTTGCTTCTTTTACATTCTCAGGCAGGATTCCGTAGACTACAAAGTCGATGAACAGGAGTCTCCAGTCTTGCACATCATTGGTTATCTGGGCAGGTTAACTCATATCCAGTTGAACGTTGACTTTGGGACAGACCAGTTCGTTGCCTATAACGTCAACTGGATAATGAGCATAATTCGGAACCGCCAAGAAGCGGTGAGGCCTGTTAGGGCATCGACTTCAATATTCTGGAGCCTAGGAACATGTTTTATAAAGATTCTCTCTAAAGTTGCTATGACAGCAATTGTTGTCTGATGATAGGGGATCAGATCCGCGTTGCGAACTTCGTACGAGCCTCGGATTTGATTGACAACCAATTGTGAGTCGCCATATGCTTCTAGGTATTCAACTCCCACTTCTTTTACAAGTCGAGCCCGATGACCAAAGCATTATATTTGGCTACATTGTTTAAACAAGGTTTCGTAGGAGAATATGCTCGGTTGACCACCAATCCAGAGGGAGAAATTAATACTATCTCGACTCCAGCGATGATATCACCTTGGGGCCCCATTTTTAAGGCACCGTCGAAGAACATTCGCCAAACGTCTTCATGTGAAGTCCTGTTTGAGTCAATGACTTGATCTGGGATTTCTTCATAGATTCTGGCTATTTTTGAGCCTGGATGGGCCGCCAGAAAGTCGGCCAAGGCTTGACCTTTGACAGCCTTTTATGGAACGAAGATCATGTCGTAGGGAGATAACAGTATCGCCCACGTGGCTAGACGAGAACTGAGTGCACCTGGCTTGGTCATGAGGACCCTTAGGGGATTGACTCGCGAGATAACATAGATGGTCTGCCCTGACACATAGTCTCGTGTTTTCTGAATGGCGAACACCAAGGCAAGGCATTCCTTCTTTACGGCGATGTACCTATGCTCCGACCCCACCATCATTCGACTGAAGTAATAGATGGCTTATTCGTGCCCCACATTATTATTTTATGCTAGCAAGGCGCTGAAGGAGTGTTCTATTGCTCGTACATATAGTAGAAAAGGCTTTCCGGCAACCGGAGCTACCAGAATTGGCAGATTCGTCAAGTATTCTTTAATGTCATCAAAGGTGCGTTGACATTCCTCATTCCACACGAAAGAGCCGTCTTTCTTCATCAGTTGTGTGAAGGGTTGACATCGCCCTAATAGGTTGGATATGAACCTCCTAATATAAGCTAGTCTTCCCTGAAGGCCACGGAGTTCACGGAGGTTCCTCGGTGGACTCATCGCCAGGATTGCCTTTATCTTATCGGGATCTATGTGAATGCCCATGGAAGTAATGACAAAGCCCAAGAACTTCCCGTTGGACACACCCAGAAAGGTCTTGGTGGGATTCATCTTCAGATTGTGCGCTCGCATAAGGTCGAACACTATTCTCAAATCGTGTAAGTGATCATCCTTGGAGCGGCTTTTGACGACGATGTCGTCAACGTAATACTCCACCGTCTTGTGCAAGTGATCTTTGAAGATGACGCTCATAGCTCATTGATATGTGGCACCGACATTCTTCAGTCCGAAGGGCATGACCGTATAATAATACACGCCAATCGGTGTTCGGAATGACGTATTCTTCTTATCATCAGAAGACATTTTGATTTGATTGTATCCTAAGAAGCCATCCATAAAGGACATGTGCTCGAAACCACGCGTATTATCAATCATTATGTCGGTAATGGGAAGAGGGAATTCATCCTTAGGATATGCCGCATTCAAATTACAAAAACGATGCAGATTCAGATCTTCCCGTTCTTCTTGACGACTGGTACTATATTAGTTATCCAGTCTTGGTGCTATTCCTCGCGGATGAAATCGCTAGCTATAAGCTTGTTTACATCCGCTTCGATGGAGTTCATGCTGTCTGGACGGAACCGCCGTTGCTGTTGCTTGACTGGTTTCGCATCCGGATAAATGTTGAGCTTATGAAGTACGATCTCGGGGTTTAACCCTGGCATGTCTTCATAGCTCCAGGCAAAGACGTGGATGTATTCTTAGACGAGTTGCAACAAGGACTCCCGCTCGTTGTCTGTCAGGCTTTTACTGACGAAGATTGGGTTTGGAGAGGATTCATGACCGAAGTTAACTTGCATGATCTCATCTTTAGTGAGAGGATCATGAAGTTCAAAGTGTTTCTCCTATTGTGCATCCAGTTGTTGGACCTATGGCTCTAATTCAAGAGGTTCGAGTAGATCCTCCTCTTTCTCTTCAATGTTAGCGGATGCCATATTGACAGATAATGTCTGCCTGAACAGATCTTTAATGCTGTTGTCAGAATCATATATAGGTGATTTGGATGGGTGAGAATGCCACTCACATTCCTTATCAGAGCTCTCGGGCGTTATTGCTGGTGTAACATATCTTAGGTCGTATTTGGACTTGCCATAGTAATCCCGAGATTTCTCAGACGGAGTTGACAGCTGCAAAGGCGATCGCTGACCGCTGCCTTAATTCAGACATGTGGTAGCCTCCATGTCGTACTCCTGCTTTTACATGAAGTACTTGGCTTGAGGACTATACAGGTAGAGCGGTAGCCTCCCAGTATCAGATTCGAGATCGTACTCTTGAGGCATGAAGGGTTGAGGACCTTCTTTTCGGCCAAAGATGATCGTGTGATCCCCTTCTTTTCTGTCTAGGACTAAAAAGTAGGCATCTTTAATAGGAGGAAATCGGTTTACGGTATGGACGGTTGTCACCTGTATGTGCAGGTTAGCATCCCAACCGAGTCCAGCAGTATACATCAGATTGAGTTTATTATACTCAGAAAAGTTCAATGGTAGCCTCTTATTGATGAAGTAAAGAATTTTGTCTACAGGGATTACATCATCAAGAGAGGGACTATCCACCTTTGTAACTAGATACTTTGCGAGTTCTGCATCCTCTTTAGCTACCCCCTGCGTAACCGGAGGTTGGGGCACGGTCTTAGGCAACTTGACCACTAAGGGTTCAGCTTGTGGCATTGGCTTGCCTGAGGGTGTCGAATCGATACTTAGTTGTTGGCTCATCTTGGGAAGACGGATGACCATCGGCTCGACAGAGGACTTTGTGTCTTCCGATTGCTTTTGACTGGATCTTGGCAATCGGATCACCATCGGCTCCCCAGAGGGCCTTTCGTCTTTCGGTCACCTTTGATTGGATTTTGGCAATCGAATTACCATCGGCCCTATGACGGGTTCTTGGCTGGTCCTTGGGAATCGGATGACTATCGGCTCCAACTATACAGCTGGGGTGGAGGAACCAGACACCTCTTTATGTAAAGTTGCGATAAAGGGTGCAGCTTTGCCCGATTTACGGGCCTGGAGATGAATTCTCAAGGGTTCCTCTAGCCCTGTGATGGCCTCCAGTTTGTCAGTTATCTGTTTCTTAGATTCGTCATATAGACAAGCCTCCGAAGAGTAATAAGACTCAACCCCTTTGAAGGGATCGATGTCGACGAATTCAGTCTTCACAAAGCCGTGCTTATTGACATACTTGAAGCATTGGTGGAGGGTAGATGACACGATCATATTGTTATGTATCTACGGACGTCCCAGGAGGACGTTGTAGGATGTGTCTACATCTATGATGTAGCAGGTAACCTCTATCCTCAGGTCGCCGATCTGACATTTCAATGGAATCTTTCCTAAGGGATAGCTCTTTCCTGAGTTGAAATTGCTAATGGCGGTTGGTCGCTGCTAGCTATGTGCATCCGATTCACCTTGATGTCGTCTATGTATCCAGTGTAGTACAAGGGACGATCATAGATGTTGGTCTTGATCAGCATATCTTGTAGGGTGAATACGATGCTGGGTATTGTATCCATACTGTTGCTGTCCTGGAGATCTGTCGACAAGTCTTCTCTTGTAGGCTTGACTTGGGCTACGTAAGCGTCAGCATTCTGGAGCGCTTCGCTCAATGCGACACGAAGATCCTTAGAGAGCCTTAGGAGCTCGTATAATGACAACTTTGCTGACGTATTAGCCAATTGTGCTAATATGTCAAAGTTGTAAGGTCTTTCCAGCCCTTAAGGTGCATCTTTGCGGAGCGGCATGTCGAAGCGGGTTTCCTTCGGCTTGGACCTGTCTGTCGATGGAGGCTGAGATGGCCCCGAAACATCAGTGGCGGACAGCGTTGCCAGTTGAGGGTCTTCAACTAAATTACCCGGAGTGGGCTGGACTTGTGCGCCAGACCGGGTAACAACGGCTGCCGCTTCCTCAGCTTCGATTGAAATTATGTGGCAGGATCTGGACTTCCTATCCTTCTTTTTGTTGGCTGGAGATGATGCCGCCTGGGTCACTTTGGGCACCAAGTCGGGGTGCACCCATATGATCTCTCCTTGTGACGTGGTGAGAGGTACCAAGCCAGTCATCTGGTCCTGGACGGGGGAAAGATTAGTAACCTCCATCGTTTCCTGGAGGAGCGGCATTATTCCGTCTTGAGTACTTGTTGGAGGGAAGTCGCCGAACTGATTTGACACCATGTTCACTGCCACGGTAACATTTTCAATGTCTAGCGACAGAGCTTTAGAGTCGATAAGATTCTGGATGTACCGCTTTAATTGAAAGCAGTCTTGAGTGGCATGATGAACATAGCGGTGGAAATGGCAGTATTTTGGGCCCTCCATCTCTGTCGCTCAGGGTTTGCACCTTGGTGGAGGGAGTTGGATCTTGTCCCCTTGCAAGAGCATGTCGAAGATAGGCTTGACATGACTATCTTCGAATGAGTAATTGACCTGGGGCCACTGAGCTTCTACCTGCTTTTGTTCAGGCTTCTTGGTCATACCGGCGACCAAGGCCTGTTTGCCGTTATTGCCCCGGGTGCCGTCAGTGTTGTTGTTATTGGAGGCGGTACCAGAATGTTTGCTTTTGACCTCTCCGTTTGGGATGTATAATCCCAGCTGACAAGCCTTCTTTAACTTCGCCTCTGCATTGGTGGCGCTTATGATGAAGGTCATCTAATCCCTGAACTGATCTTCACTCATCTAGAGGCTGATTGCGGGAAGCAACTTCTTTTGGCAGATTTCAATCAAGGAGCTTTCGGGATTGCCTTGGGGCAATCTCATTACAGTTTGGCAAAACTGCTCGATAAAGTTCCTTGTCAGCTCCCTCTCTCCCTGAATGACGTCCATGAAGGATGACATTATCACATCACGTCCCACCTCGTAGAATCGTTCTAGGATTATACGCTTGAAGCCATCAAAAGAATGGATGCAGTTGTCAGGAAGGTTGTGATACCAGTCGAACATGATCCCCTCCAATGCTCCAATGAATAATCGTATGAGGATGGCATCACTACGCGGTAAGTGGTCGGTTGTGACCTCGAAGTAAGTCATGTACCGACTAGTAGAGGTCTTCCAGTCATATAAATCGATATGAAATGGCTTATAACGTGGTGGAAAAGGTACATCTCTCCATGCAACGGGATACAGCTGGTGTATTTTGAGGTCCCGGGAGGAATCTCGGGCATTGAACCTTGACCGAAGCTCCTGGACTTCCCTTCTTGCTTCCCTGGCTTCATCTGCAGCTGGAGGAGCGGAGGCTCCTAGAGGATTATCATCCAAAGAAGGAGCGGTTGTGTTGGAGTCCGCGTTGACTACGGGTCCCAAGCTTGTTTGTCTAAGAGTCCTTACTGGTTGAGTCGGCAAGGCAACTTTGATTTCGTCTACTGACTTGACCAAGGACAAGAGCATGGCTTCAAGTACTTCTAGACATTGTCGGTCAGTAGGCGCTTCATGATCCTCGTCGGCCATAAAGACTGTCCGCACGTGCGTAGAGGTAGAAGGAATCATAGCAGAGATCCTCTCCGTGTCGTACTTACGTACCGAGAAATTGAAAGAAAATGTCAAAATGTCTTCTTCTTCGTACTCGGAAGGGGTGCTACCCCCTGTGTAGGAAGCCACATCGTCTTGGCGAGGGCAGTCATCCTCAGGGACATCCATGTCTGTTGCATAATTCCAGTGGATCGCAACCCCCTGTGTATGCTCTTGGAACACCGAGTTATCGCATACGTTGAGGGGACTGCTACCCCCGGCCTCATCTACACGTAGGGAGGTCAAGGATGCACCCCCAGGTGTTGGAAGCTTCATTTTGGATTGAGTGCCTAGTTAGACACCTTCTGTGGTTGTTGGTGGCAGTCCTCAAGATGAGAGTTTCCTTGCAATGCTGGCGGAGACTACCGGGTTGGAAGAGCCTGTCTTCTTTCCTTCCTTGTCGGAAAGAACCATCTGGGTTGAATTACAGGAGGCGACAGGAAATTCCTCGTCTTCCAGAATTTTCACCTATTTTTGAAGTTGTTGTTGGAAGGTTGCTAGTTGCTACATTCGTTGGAAAACGGATTGCCGATCTGCTGCCGACTTATCGCAGCAGCATTTGATGATGAATTGGGTGCAAAGACGTCCCGAGAGGGGATCATTGCACGCCAAGGTTGCTTCCTTCTCCTTACGTTTGTGAGTAATCACCTATCGCAAGTCGGTAACGAATTGATCTATATTTGCCTCCAATTTGTGGACTCGGGTATCCCGAGCACACGGGTGCGTAGGTATCATGTTTGCTCCCTGATCTGAGGCTAGTAAAAGTACTTGCTCTCGATCGTTGGAGGGAGACTTTTGAGACTCACCCTGTCTGTTAGCCCTGGGGGACTAGATATGGATGTTTCTGTACAACTTTCCATCAGGAGCCCATATGACAATTAACGGTGCCTACTGACGGTCAGCAACTTGGACATTTGACTGGGCTTGTAGGGCCCGTACTACTCTAGACTTTTTTGACTTAGCACCATAAGGCGCATAGTAAAAAGAGTTCAGATTGATACATCCCACATTCTCAATGGTCCGTATGGAGTCGGGCCCGTATGAGAGACGGTCAAACACAGAGCTTCTGACCACTACAAAAAAGTTAGCTTTTGGGACAACACTTTTAAGAACTCTAGTTTTAAACGTTCTAAAAAATTATTATTTGGGACTGCTATATTTTTTTGTAACAAAAAACAATTTTATTGGTGATAGATCGGAAAATGGATCTGTTATTTGGGACTATCAATATTTTTCGTTCCAAATAAATTTTGAGACCGTCCCAAATAACCTCAGCGGGAATGGCAATTATTTGGCGGCCTAAAGCAAATTTTTAAAAATCTTTTTTTTCTCTTACTCCTAACCGTTGGATCTCAAGAATGAATCCACACCATTCATCTACATATATTTTTTAATCTGCCTCCACTCTCTCTTTCTCTATTCATTACCACTTTGGAAGAACCATACCGCTGCTTGGAGAACCCCCATTTTCTTCAACCATGCTTGGGAGAATTTGTTCTACTGAGTATGGCAACAACGGCCTCACCATGGTCTCTATGGAAGAGATCCTCCTCGAGAGGACCATGGGTTCTATGTTCGATTCCTCCTCTTCTCTTTAAAACCTTATTTTTGGGGTTTAGATTTTGTTTGATTATGGCTTGGAAATTAATGGTGGGTAGGAATAGGAAGCGCAACGGTTTGTCTATACACGGACATGGACATGGACCCTCTTTCATAAATTATTATAGGTATTTATTCTTTTATATGCAATGGATTCATAAATTATTGCTTCCTTATAAAAAAGGACTTGGGCATGGACCCTCTTTCCAATTCTTATGTTGGTTGTTGTTTTCTATACACGGACCTATAGATCTATCGCTTCCTGACTCATTTTTGGTTTAAGAGCCTCTGTTATGGAAGTATAATAAAAGTATACGTAGATGATACTTGAATCTTTTTGAACAAGATATTAGCTATCTTGTTGAAGATTTCGCTATGGTTATGTGGTTTGGAGATCAATCTATGCAAAGGGTTCTACTATTCTATTGAATCCATTAGGAGAAAATATCTTCTGCTTCTTTTGCTTAGGTAGGTAGTTTTGCCTTTCGAGTCAGTGAGGCTTCCTGTAACATACCAAATCTTTAAGGCCTAGGAATTCTATTCTAAAAGAAAACAAAGCTAATCAAAATGATTAATTCTCTAGCATAACTAGTGAAATTAATTTGTAGAAATAATACTAAATCATATGAAACATGCCTGGAATTGTCATAGATGTATGCTAGAGTGTTAATATTTTAAGGTGCTCATTGTTAGTTAAAGGAGTGTCTAGAAGTGTCATAGATGTATGGTAGAAGAATCTGAAATCAAAATTCAAAATGTGTCCAAGGAAATTCCTATACTTTCATAGTTACGGGATCACATGTTTTCCTGCTTATCTTATCGGATATTTCTAATGTTACATCAATTTTCCAAAGAGGAGTATGCCTGAAAGTGTTGTTGTAGTCCATTTTGAATCAAAAGTGTGCATGAAAAACTTGTAGAATGTCCTAAAAAACTAGAATCAAATTGTATAATGTCAAGGAAGTTTCTAGGTTACATAGTTATTGAATGAAATGTCTTCCACACTTGTGTCTCCTCACAGTTATTACTGATCTTACATCTGTTGTTGTAGTTGCAGGTGCCCATTATTGTATCTATATAAACTAATGGCCTTTAATGGTATTATCTATATATTCTGTACTTTTGTCATTATATAACAAAATGGAAGTGCTAGGTGCTAATCTGATACTACTTTTAAAAGGGTTATAAATAGAACTATTTAATCTTAATGCAGAACATTTATCTCTTATTTCATTATTTTCTGCTGGTATTACTATTTTATTAACATGTTTAGTGGTGGTTGACCAAAACTATTACATAAAGAGATTCTTCACATGGTGTTACAAGTTAGAGGTCTGTATTTTGTTTGGTTCATGAACATTCTACCCAAGTACGGAATAGCACTTATACAAAATCTTGTCACTTTTGGTGAAGATATGTATGTTGGCATCAGGGTTAAGTTTGCTTTATTGGAATTTTGGTAGATAAGGAATAAACGTGTGATACCCTAGATTTCTTATGTATATGGATGTATACCCTGTGCTATTCTGGATTTATATACCTCGAGCCATTGACACTTTTCATTCAGTGAATAGACCTTCATTAGTTACTAGTATAATCATATTGCTACTCTTTGATGTGTTGTGCTTGTTGTGTTGTTCTTCAAAGCTAGATATCGAAAAAAAATTCTGAAAAAATGGCACAACTTTGACATTTCTTAAGCAGTTTGCCAAAACGTTTTCTACATCCTCGCTTTACATGCTAACTTTGATATTCTAATCAATATCGCAGTGTAGTTTGTTTCATGTTGTAGTCATATGGTAGTTTATTCAATTTTTTGATGGATTCTTTATTCCACTTTATATCAGGCTTGGTGTTGGCATATTTGGTAATGATTTGTTCCAAAATTTTCTAACAATATTGTTTGTATGAGTTATTTCTACATTGCTTAGATAAATCTATTTTTTATTAAAGTTTGAAGCTGTGGCCTTCACAGCAGGCAACGCCATTAAAAACTAGCCTTGATTACCACAATTAGTGGTGCCTGCTAACATGGTTATTGCATTAGCCATGATAAAAATGTCTATGAAGACATAATTTTATTTCTACCTACTATATATTATCCGTTTATCCATCATTGTCATTTGTAACCATATTGCCTATTTTTTATTTACCTATTGCACGTTATTTAGGTAATACAGGTTTGTATATTCTTGACAACTACATATCAAATCGTTCAACTTTGCACGGGTCCGACTATTTATTATTAAACTGTTTGCATATATGATTTTATTGAAAAATTCTTCTCTTTTATGCAATATTTGACATCTTCATTTATTATAGTAGTAATTTAATTACTTTTTCTCAGTTGTCTTTAATTTTTAGGTCTCATTTTGAATAAAGAATATGTGGCTATTCGTCCTCTAATATCCAACTCTTTCAGGTATGCCTCTTTCTTTTTTTATTTATTCTTACAAATGGTAAATTTTATTGAATGGTAATTATTTGTAATTTTCTTTCTAGCTGAAACTTTCTACCTTTAATTTACTACGTCTCATTTAAAATCAATAATATATATGGGGTTTATTGACCTTGGCTTCTGGGAAGCAATTTGGGGATTTATTTATTTGGATAATTGTGGTGTTTATTTTTGTCAACCAAACCCACATCCAATCAAAAACTAAGAATCAAATCTTACCAAGAACCCAAGCAATCTGTGAATCATTCTGATTCTCAGTTTTTGTAACAATTCTGCTAATATTCCATCCCATTACCCAAACTCTGGACCTTATAAGTATTTTCCTTTTTGGTAAAGATTCACTTGGATTAAAAAAATAGCATATGCAAGGCTTGACAGATTCCTAATTTGTCATGATCCCTTCCTCTACATACATTCTTGCTCTTTCTACCCCAACTCTGATCACTATCCTTACCAAAGGCATCAAAGTCAATCTCTTTCAGTTAATATTTGAGAAGATATGGATCCTCTATCCAGATTTATTTGATTTTATTGTTCCGTTTCAGTTCTTATATGTATCATTGTTCGTATTCATGCATCATAGATGACTACTTATTCTACCTATTTGAAAATGCCCATAATTCGTATCCGTATTGTGTCCTTATTCGTATCTTAGTATAGGTACCCGTGAGACATAGACCAAAAGACCTGCCTAATGAATTAACTTATTCTTATAATGAACAAAGTGATATATTTGTCAATGCTTTCACAACTTTGACTGTCATATATATAATTATTTTATGTCTATCTAGACATATGAGACTGCAATCTCATACCAAATTTTTTATTATTTTGACTCAGCTTTATACTGCAAATGACAACACAAGGCACTGGTTTTCATTTTCTTGAGACTGCATTGATAGATAATAGTTCCATCCTCCTCTCACTTTAATCTTTACACAATATTGCATTACTAGCCACCTAAAACGGAAAGTACCTACTGACACCTACAAAAACTATGAGAGGATTAAACTTTAATACACAAATGAATAGCTTCAAACTTCCAAGTATAGACATCTATATCAGGATACCAGCATGTACGTACTCTGAATGTGAATATTCTTATCACTTATCAGAAGGGAATTTGAGTTATATGAGATAATGCAGGATCAATCTGCTGATATGTGTAATTCATCATGAAACTATATTGGAAATTTGAGTTTTTTTCTTCTGTTACATTTTTTTCTTCTGTTACTTGGTTTTTTCTTCTGTTATAACATCACTTTTAATTATAACTTTTTCAGCGAAAATTATAACATCACTTTGAATTATAACTAGTTTTCTTACTTTTTTTTGCAGGTCCTTCAAATGAGTTTTGTCTAATTTTACATAGGTGGGAGATGCCACTTAAGGGAAAATCATTTTGGGGTCATTTTGGGTTCGTTTTGGTAGATAATGCTTAATGATGTAAAAAGTTTTAGACTTTTTTTGTAAATGATGGAGAGAACAATTAATGATTTCTCTAATTTTGAGTTCATTTTGTGAATCATGGGAGGACATGTAAATGATGTAAGATGCTTTGTGTTCATTTTGTGAACAATATGATATGGCCTGTAATGATGTTTTATGAAAACTTTTTTTGTTAATGCCTTTCAGAGAATACAATATGCATTTTTGCTTAAATAGTTATATATGTTTTTTGTTATATATGTATTTTGAGTGTATGTTTTGTATGCACAGCAGGAAATCAATAGTTCTATGAGAACTGGAACAAATGTTATAAATTTTTGGGACGGATCTGTTGTTCTGTACTAAAAGTGAACTATATTCTTTTGGAACATTTGCCTAAATTATTAGGACGGACAATATCCGTTACAAATATCTAATTTTTGGGACAACAAGACCAACCGTCACACAAGAATAGAGTTTCACAAGCTTTTGAGACAGTTAATTTTTCTGTCCTTTAACGTTAATTAGGACGGCAATATCCGTCCCTTAAGCTTTTTTCACGCCACCCTAATAGCACTGTTTGAATTCGTCCCAACTGTCGTACTAAATAATATTTAGGACAGTAAAAGCTCTTCTTAGAACGGTTTTTTGTTGTCCCAAAAGGCCATTTTTTTGTAGTGGACAGGGCCGCATGAGACACTCTGTCTATGGCCAGGACTGGCTGTCGCATGGACCATCTGCCTGCGGGCATAGTTGGCTGCCGTATAGGGATCTGCCTGCGGCCAGAGTTGGCTGCCGCATGAGCGATCTGTCTACGGCCAGAGTTCGCTGCCGCATGGACGATCTGTCTACTGCCAGAGTTTGCTGCCGCATGGGCGATCTGTTTAATACCAACAATAGGATTTGAAGACTCAAGACCAGCTTATGCAAGAGCCTCAGTAACCTGCAGAGATGATTATTAGAATACTGCAATTTCTATATACAAGAGGCAAATACCTTTACTGAAATATACATGTAGTTGAACAATCTTCAGTACTAGAATGTGCTCTTATTTTATAAGATAACAAAATTTACATTTATATATTATACAAGTCAATTACTGTCTAGTATTAAACTTTAATGAAAGGTTATATATATAAATGTAATAAGAAGCTAAAATATTGCATGTGATAAGGGTCCAAGACTGTAGCTATTTATATCAAATCACACATCTATTGAAGACTTGAAGCTAATATATAGTTGACAGGTTTGCTCTCGATCAATTTGTTGTGTCAGACTTGCTACCATATTCAGTAACATTGGTGCTCACCAGATGCCTAAGCAATCTTCTAGGGCATAACTTTCAGAATGAGGGAACAAAAGCGGACAATGAACAAACCCACACAATTACCTACTCTTAAAGGGAATGTAGTTCACTTAGTCGTATGGAATATATATTGACTGCATAGGAAGCAGGAACAAATTGACATTAAAAATTCAACACCTCGAAACAGACTAATCGAAAACAGACCATCTAGGTATCCAAGAGGGCCTAGACAGAATTAATGCAGCATGCTTAGGGGCTTCCCCTCTTCATATTCAGTACACTTTTGGCGAGTATAAAGGGGTATAAGCTAGAAAATGCTAGGGTCTACTTTTTATACTAAATTAGAATTTGATGACTTGGAAGAAACTTATTCAATGTGGTTTCTTCCACCCCGATGTGGTATTCACCTATTCATTATTCTACTGCCCAATTTTCTAAATAAAGGAAAGCATTCACAACATAGATTGTTTCATGCCACAATCTACCAGAGTCTTACATCTAGGAAGCACATATACTACAAAATAAATGTCACATCACATAGACATAGTATCTATGTCGAATAGGGATCAGACATACAGGAAACAAACACTCGAAAATACATTTGAACACGAAAAATCAATGCTGTATTATTTTTTGCCATAGCAATGTAGCCTTCCATTGACCCTTCTTACTCATCTACTCTATCATCCTCCTTAGGCCGATGAGGTATGTATCTATCTATAATCTTTTACTTTCATTCCTCCTATTATTGTTAAATTTTTTTCCCTCTATTTTTATCAAATCTTCAATTACATAAGGTTCATGTTGCAGTTACTTCTTTTTGTACTGTCGTTTCTTTTTCTTTTATGGTTAAGCATGTGAACAACAGACAAGTATTCTTCTAAATGTAAATGCTTCATTTTTGTTTGATTTTTTTTCCATAGGTGATCAGGGATTGATAGCAGACAATAATAAAATAGATTGAATGCTGGGTTGAGTTGAGTCTTTCTCAGTTTACAAGTATTTCTCAATTTTTTTGTAAAAATAGACTCGTAGCATGTAAACAGCAGACAATCGTAATTAAAAGATTTGTTTCCAAAGCAAACAGTCAATGAAAACCATTTAATACAAAGAAGCACAATAAAACCCTTTAATACAAAGAACGTGGTCCATGAAAACAATCAATGAAAATCAAAGAATATAGGAAAAATCACAATAGAAACATAGACAACAAGGTTTCTTAGCAAAAAGAAAAAGAAGTCATACGAGATGCCTCTACGAAATTCAAACAATTAACAAACATAGACAATATTGTACCAGCAAGTAGAAAAAAGAATCAAAATATAGACAATGGTCCTTACATAGCGAGTCACGTGGTCTCTATGCCGTCCTAATTGCATAAAATTTGTCCTAAAAAAATATAACAGAGATCAGAGGAATTCGATAGAATGCACTGGTCCAATTAACCGAACCATATCATTTTGTGAATACCTCGAGGTCACGGTTCGCCTGACCGGAGCTGGTGGCTCCTTTGAGGAATTGGATCGAACACCTACCAGTCAAGTTCGAATCAATAAAATCAATAAAGGTTTACGATCGAACCAGAGCTCACCGATAAAGACTCATCGAGAAGGATGATCTTCCCATAGAAGGAATACATGAGATTAAAATGATCTTCGTCGATGAAGACTCGTCGATAAAGACGATCTTCACCGACGAAGACTCATCAGGATCTTTCCTTACTTGAAAAGGAAGCGGTCGCTTGCGATCGTCTACTGCGGAGAATATGAAGCCGCCATATTTCTTTGTGAGTAGGGTTTTCAGGTTTAGCCGTGTCTCAAGCCCTCATGTTTTTTGACTAAAACCTTATGTTTTTGTTTTTGGGTTTGGTAGATAGAAATTGGGGAGGGAAATTTTCTTGTTTCACAGTTTTTGGGTTTGGTGGCAAAAACATTTTGTTACCAAAACTAAACTATAGGCAGGAAGTGATTTATGGCATGAATTTAGTAGGCTATGAAAGTCTATTTATTTTATAGCCTACAACGTAGGCCATAAAATAACGTGAGAACCTTATATGTTACGGCTTGCATTAATGCATGTCGTAATTGATAACATTTAACGGCCCTAAAAATGCATGTTGTATTAAAAAGCAAAAAAAAGGGAATTTATGGCTCGTATTTATGGTGTGCCAAAATATAATATCATTTACGGCCTACATCTAATACACATCGTAAATCAGAGGCCGTAAAAGCCCAAATTTGGTGTAGTGCCTGATAGTCATGGCCCCCACGTGTACACCAAATTTGGTGTGTCAATGTGTCATATACAGTGAGATAGGGGACCCGAGCAGCAGGACACAGCACGGGGGTATCGTGCAGCGTGTTCGTGTCCATTTTGGACACGAACACGCGTCCAAATCGTGCTCAGTCAGTAGGGGATTTAAACTACACATATAGGGCTACACAATCATGTATTTAGTTTTGAATTTTACTAAAATAATTTCCTTTGTGGCATTTCATCGAACATCCAAATAAAAACACTGATACGTGTCCGATACGGACACGAAATGGACACGATTTCCTACCAAACTTGGGGTACACCTAGGGGAACCCTAAATGGATGCATCTATGGAATGAAATTAGGAATTTAATGGTGTTTGATAAGTTTTACCTATTGATGGTGAAACCTCAATGAATAGGCTCCCGAAATGAGAAGTTGTCTTCCTCGAGCGATGTCCAAACACGCTCCACTTCTCGCAAGTAAGCCCCCACTAGCCTCTACTACTGTAGGGGAGTCCAATGCAATTCGTTTGGTCCAATTTGGTAGAGAAATGAGGATTTGGTAAAGGTTTGGGGAAGAACACAAGTAGGGATTTTAGTAGGTATTAAAAAGAGGCAAGAACTTTGATGATGTGATTAAAATAGGGTTGTAGCCTCTAGATGGCTGTTGATAAAGGCAAGGGTTAGAGTTTTAGATGTGTGGCTAAGATTTTTCCAACAAATTCTAAGCCTTCTTATTGGTCCAATAGTCCTAAGGCTTTCTTTTTCACAAATATCCTAAGGGATAAATATCCTACTTAGAAATATCTAGATATTTTTAACCTTGTCATTACTAGGTTATCCTAATCAAGACTCTAAGCTCAAGGATAATCTAGATTAGGCTAAACTCTAGGGTAAGTCTCAAATAATTAACTAGCACATATTTAGTTAATATAATTCACAATTTCACAAAATTGTCAAAATGACCAAAATACTCCCAGGCTAAAAAGTTGCAGTTAGTCATCCTAATCACATGACTAGGCTCCTATGGTCATGTTAGTCTCTAGGCTTAGCAATTTCTAGGGTTACACTAGTCAACCATCAAAATTACAAGTCATGGTTTTAAATTGATTAAAAATTGCCAAAAAAATCATAACATGGTTTAAATATCATTATTAAATGATTATAATTACAAAATTTCAAAATTACCCTTATTTTAGAAATTGGGTGCTACATCATTAGCTTTAACATCATTACAAACATAGGGTACGATGGTGACTACTCAGCCTAGGGTGCTAACCCGACGCCCTAAATGTAACATCCCAGTCCCAAAATACTTAGGACAAGATATACGAATACAAGCCAGCAACACTTCACCAATGGGCCACACTACGCTACAAGCCCATTAGTGAAATACTTAAGCTGTAAATCATGAGGTATATACATATATATCTAATCACATCCACAGAGTCCAAAAAGAGGTCAAGAATAAATAAGGAAATGTCTCAAATAAGTAATAAAGTCTCAAAAAGAGGTCAAGAATAAATAAGGAAATGTCTCAAATATCCAGCAATAAAAGTAATAAAGTCTGTGCTGGTAAAATATCTCGATATCGCAGAGAAAGAAACAAAGTACAAATCAACTACAAGTCTTATGAAAAGAAAATAAAATAATGTAACAAGACTAAGTATGAAGGAAACATGGTCACAAAAAATCCTCTGGCACTATCTCGTCCTCCTGTGCCAGTACGCCTCCGGTCTCATGTCCCGAACCGTAAACCTCTGGGTAGTCTTCAGCTTCGTCTAGGCATGGGGATAGACATGTCCTCAGGGGACTAGCAAGGTTCATAATATACATGCCAAAGGTACATAATGAAAATATGAACTAAGACAATCTACTGTATCCGTCTATATGATATGCAAGTGAAATAAGTCTTGAGACATGTTTTAGCTAGACTATATTTGGAGTTCAGAGTTGTATATATTCTTTCATTCTGTATCTGAGACCATGTACTTCTGGGTATTGCTGGGATTATTTTAGACTACTTTTCATCTATTTATTTCCTTGAGTTCTATTTCATATCGTGTTATCTCTTCCTTAGTTGTGATTGAGTTTTACTGCTATGTCACCCCCATTCGGGGAGTATAAACTGTTTAGAGATATATTGCTAGTTGATTGTTGACCTAGGACAGCGTTCTACCGTCGACACTGCGGCGTAGGCTGGGCGTAGTTACGTTCTCGTACCCTCACAGTGGGTACGGGTCGTGACAATCTACTGTATCCATCTATATGATATGCAAGTGAAATACTTTTCTAGAATACCATACCCCTTCCACTAAGGCTCACAAGCACCTCAGTAGGATATTATCTCCAGTACCGTGTTGTGGCACCAAGGACAATCAGTTCTCGACAGTGATAATCCTTTACTCTGCTACAGAGATAAAGTTCACTAAACAAAATGCCACACGGCAATAGGTCTGATATTGTAGTCAAATTTTTCCCAATCTCCATGTCTAGAATCTAGCAATGTCAAGTCTATACAGTCATCTCGAAAGTAAAAGCAATAATGATAAAGAAAACTAGAATTTTAACACGAGGTCAATACCATGAATAGTCATGTAAACCTCGCATCATGAATGTGTCGGTATCCTGTGGTCAATCGTGTCAGTGGACACGTCAGTATATACGTAATATCTAATGTCAATACTCGATGTCACTATCATGACATTGGCACCCGTCTATAAATGGATACTAAGTATCAATGTCCTACTTCATGCAATGCTAATAAAAAAGAATAACAAAACATAAAAAATAATCTGTAATGAAGGTAAGGCACGCTTGCATATAACTGCTGTCTGCGGGTGGTCCTGACCAACTCCGGTATCCATGTCGATCCTTCCAAGCTCACCTATAATAATACACTATATTTAATATTCTATATCAACATACCATGCATCAATTAGATGAGTATCTATGCCTCCTAGTTGCCACAACGTTGTTACGACACTTCATCTATTATATAAATACATATAGGTACCAAATTCTCTCGTAAATACTTTACAATTATAACAAAATAATATATTTAAATTCTAAAAATTATCTATAAATATCTACATATTACTGTAATTATATTTTTAATAGAGGAACCCTTTCACAAGGGGTCTTTTGTCAATGTCGCCTATGACTTCCTCAATTCAACCCATTAATTTAGTCCCGAAATAATAATTAAATAAAGTTAATAAATTATGTATAAATCCCCAAAATTAGTTAAAATAGTATTTATAATGTTAAACCTTGCACAATATAAAGTTTAATACGGATTCTTGGAGCTTTGACACTTCTGGACACAAGGAAAGCAGAATTTTTCGGTGTTCGATGACACGACAAATATCATAAATTTTTAAAAATAGCAAACGAATGTGAAACCTAACTTTCAGATATGCACCGGAAATGCCTCGACGCGTAGATTTTGAATAAAAGTATATAAAGGTTAAAAACTGAACTTAGATAGGTAAAAAATGGCCCGCAACAGAATTCATTGGTTCTGGACCCCCTGTCGTAGAATCGTCGCCACGGACGAACCACTTGGAACTAGAAGATCCGGTGATCAGAGGTTGAAGTAGATATACAAAGGTAACTCTCAAATTTGGTTTGAGGAGAAATAGATGAGAAAAAGTGGGTGAAATAATATTTACAAGGCGACTAACCTGCTGTAATGTTTCAGACTTTGATTCGGCAGAGTTTCGGCCCAATTAGCATTTTGTGCACCTCTCTAATAGCCACAAGGCTGCTCCTAAAGTTTCTAGGGTGGAATATAACGTCAAGGGGGTCATGTGACTGGTGGTGATGGCACAGAAATCGAGAAAAATTGGGGTTTTGAGAAGGAAAATAGGTCGACTATGGGGTCGGCCTTGGAGTGTTGGCCGCTAGGTATAGGGGGTTTATTGAGTAGTAGGTAGTTATGAGAGAGGGGGATGGTTAGGGTTTGATAGGTATATATATTATTAGGGTATGGGCTTTGGTTTGATATAATTTGGATATGATTTGGTTCTCCAAATCATACTATTATTAATAGGTTTCCTATCTTGGTTAGATGTTTGACCAAACCAAATATATAAGGGAATATTGCATATGGATGTAATTAAACCTCTAAAATTCTATTAAATATATGTATACTTAGTTTTGGTACTCCTAGTCAGGATCTAACTAGTAGGGTTAACTAGGTTAGAGTCCAAGTAGCATTACTAGTCAAATTGGACCCAAAAATCAATTTAATGAGTCTCATGTGCCATTTGCAAATAAGTAGCACATGGGAAGTCGATTAGATGGTATACCCTAGGCATGTGTATTATAGACTTAAAATGGATCAAAACTAAATATTAGGTCATACGGTTTCGATCTATATCAAGTACCAAAAATCAAATTGAAAGTTGGGCCTAGAATTACGATTAATGATCAAATGGTCTTAGTTGACCCGAAATCATGCGAAGCCACACGAATGTTGGGGAACAAATTTGGATGGAACATAATATATCAAACCGAAGGTGGACGAGTCTAGAATTCAAATATGGAACTGGATTTGAGAAAACAATATTTGTTGTGCTTCAAAAATCAAAGCTACAATAAACTACTAACATAGTCATTATTGACTTTAATAAATTAATATCCATATAAAATAATGAAGAATAATTAAAAATATGATCCAAAAATCAGTGGCTTACACTGAAGTACTCTAGAACGTAACCGGTATTTGTGGCGCTCTATTTCAATGGTAGGTCCCAAGCCTAACAGATTGAAATACCCCACAATACCCTTATCAAATTCCCTTTCTAGATCGAACGGTCCCGACATTTTTGGCCTACTACGTTTAAGGAATAATAAACTTGTGCAAAATTTGTCCGTGACCATACAACGCATTACACTCATATAACCAAGCAATTCTCCTATCTTTATTTCCATTAGCACAATGCCCCAACTCAATGTTCATCAATGAATGCCCCGAAGGCCAAAAACATTTTGAGGCATCATGTCGCATTCAGTAGTTATTCGATATCTTTCGAGTCGTGCATTAAATGCAATACCTGATTTAGTATTTCCATGTTCTATGCCTTAGTGTTCATGATGTATGTTCTTTCCCTCTAACTCATTTACTGAGGCATGCCTAGATAGGGCATTTAATGTTCTATAGCTCGTGCATTGAGGCACTCTCGTCGGTATAGTCTTTCAATGTGCTAGCCCTCTAACTCGTGTGCGGGGGCACGAATGACTTGTGCACTGAGGCACTCGTCGATATGGTTATCCCATATTCTTTTGGCTTACTCATCGATGCACTTGCTTTTACAATTTTTTGATATTCAATAGCGACTCATACAATTGATATACGTTTCATTTCAATTATTCTATCTAGTGTTCGACACGCACTACGATTTCCATCCTTCGAGCCATGCCCGTGGTCTCGATAGGTTAACTTAGCAATCAATGGTTCACTTTACTTAGGCATGAAGGAGTAAGAAAGAAGGGTCAAAGTCCTCCCATCTTAAGCCGATACGCCTTGTCGTTTTGTCGAGCTGATACGGCTCGATTTCATAACTTTTTTGTACGACTTTTGACTTAGCCATTCCAGCACTTCGTGTTTCATTGAATTATCTAACCGATTTGGCTTACCGTGCCTATGCCTCAGTCCGTTGTGAGATATTGATTTTGTTTTGTGGACTTTGTTATAAATAAGGCAAACTGTCGACCTTTTATATTTCAGCATAAACGTATAGCCTGTACACACAACTAACTAAAATTATTATTTGTTCGAATCGGACTTGTGTGTTGCATTGATTCAATTTCTTGGAATCTTCGAATCGACTCAATGCTTTCTCTCGGGCCAACTTAACACTTATATCGATCTTACTCGATGCATTCCTTAGGTCAACGTAACTCTTTTATCAATTCGCATCGATACTTCATCGGGTCAACACAACTCTTCGAGTCAACGACTCAACATAATGTACCGTACGGAGCGGGATATTACAAGTATGGCTTAGGTCTCAGAGCAGTTGGAGGTTTTTGTTTGGGCTGGAAAGCGGTTATGAAATATCCACCATAAATGACTCCTTTCTTTTGTTAGTTTTTCCAGAAGTAATATTATTCTGGTTGTGCTTCCCTTTATCTTCGGATGACTTTAGTCCAGTTAAATGCAAAACATGGATAGATTCTTCAGCTTTCTCGGTAGCAGCAATAAAAGCTAGCCAATCATTATAGTCTCCTGGCCTAATGCATAATCTGAATGTAGGTAAGAAATTACCCTTGTATGTATCAATCAATACTGACTGAGAAGTCCTAGGATGCAACTCCATTGCTAGTCTCCTGAATCATTCAGTAAATTCACAAGTTGGCTCCTTATTATCCTGCTTTGTTATAATGAGCTTTGATATGGAGACATCACCAGTCACCTCATAGAACCTGGTGAGGAACAATTTCTCCAAGTCTTTGAAAGTTTTAACGCTATCATCAGGTAGATTGCAAAACCATTCGAAAGCTACTCACTTCAGGGTACCGATGAACAATTTAGACCAAAGTACATCATTCTTTGGTATGTGAATGGTTTGGGAGTAAAAGTATGTCAAATACTGTCTAGGTAAACCTGTTCCATTATAAGGAGTCAGTGATTTGGGTTTGTACTTTGGAGGACAAACCACATCATCCCATTATATAGGATGAGGATATGACATTCCTATTTGATGGAGCTCCTCCATTAAAGTCTTTCATCCAATCGAGTATTGATGCCTTGAATAGCTTCTAGAGTATCAATTGCCTGATATGCAAAAGTGGATGGTATGATAGTCGGTTGTGACTATTGTGATACTGGCATAGGAATATTTCCAACTATCGGTGGTGGATTCGGATTCAAAGACACCTATTTGTATCTTGATCAACAGAAGATTGGATTGGTCGATGAGACTGATGCAGTGCTATTTTTATCTTCATTGTTGTCTATATTTGCTGTTGTAGAGCCTAAAAATCAAGTTGCGCCTTGAATATACTGATCAGTGATCAAGTTGTGCCCTAAAAATCAAGTTGCGCCACTGATATAAAGCTTGGAGAACAGAGTGTGCCACCGATCAGATTGCGCCCAATATCAAACTGCGTCCAATCTAGTTGTACCAAAATCTACGTGGCATTTGACACTTAATGGTCATCATTACCTGACAGTGCTGACGGCTGACACAATAGTGAACGAGGAAAATCTCTTCGAATCCCGTGAATTGTGCCGCTCAAGTAAAAGTTGGTGGACAGCTGTCTTGTACACTTCGTGAGTTGTGCCCAGGCACAATCTAAACAAAATCCTTAGTTGCGCCTGGGCGTAACCTGAATGACTTTTACAAAAAAGCTACCACGTATGTAGGCGCAGCTCAAATCAAGCGCAGTTTGACTTGTTGACAGAAGCTCGTGCAACCTGATAAAGTTGAGACAACTTACATTCTAAACCAGGATGACGTGGCACACATGCTACTAATCTCTCAAGACGTGTCTACTATCCTGTACACGACCATGCGCATCTCAATCATATGATGTCATGCATCTAAATACAGTTAGTACACGATTGACAACTGAATGAAAGTTGGCGCAATAGGAGGTTGGCACAATCCAGTATGGCCCAATCCAGCCTCGCGCACATCAGAATAACTGGTAAAACAGTTATTTCTTGAACTCTATAAATAGAGTTTCCAATCATCATCGGACAGAGATCAAGAACTCTTACAAAATTGCTGCTGCGTTCTCTAGAGGCTACAGTCTTCAAGTTCACATAGACCAAGGGATAAAGTGATCGTCTCTTGATCAGATTCCTAAAGTTGTACTTTCCCAGAATTCATTGTACTTGGTACTCTTTTACAAGTTTGGAATAAAACAAATTTTTATTTTTGCAAACAAAATGGCGACTCTACTGGGGACGTCTTTCTCCAACAACGAGAAAGTGACAACTCAATGTGACATTGCGTCGATCGGCAAGACGCAGAAGACTCTGGTTGTTCAAGTCAACCAGACAGCCTACGAGAACATGATCAACGCCAAGAGCACCAAGCGCGTAGTGGCTATTGCCAATAACAGGACTGCATGGACTCCTAAATCCCCCACAGTCGCTGTTGCCCAGGCATAATTTGAGTGCTCAATAACCAAGGTGCAATCCGCCTCAGTGGTTCCGGTACAGCCTGTTTCTGTTGCTAGGGCCCAATCTGCTCCATCTGCTGTCCATGCATAGTCTACCACTATCCTTGCTGCCAAAACGCAGTCAGTTCAAGATACTGTTGAGGTACAGTCTACCAAAGTTGCTGCCAAGGTACTACCAGTAGTCCGTAGGACTATGGCGCAACCCAAGCAATCTGCTACTCCGGCACAATTTAAGGGAACTAGTCTTTTGGCTATACCCTCTTCCAATTTTCAAGTTCTGAACTTAGAGAATTCATGTACTCGTGCTAACACTAAATAGAACAAAGGAAAAAGCCCTATGGCATTTTCTCAATTGGCAAAATCTATGCCTAAAATGATCAAACAACAGAACAAAGGGAAACGCTTCTTAGCTAACCCTGTTCAAAACAAAGAAAAGCACCCTTTGCTCTTTCCACAAACTTCCCTGGTCTATGACTCAGAGGAAGATGTATCAGATTCCAATCCTGTAAACAGAGGTCCTCGAACCTCTGATACCGGAAAGAATACTGATCAGAGAGGTATCTTACCTACCCCTATGAGGTTTGGTCCAGATCTTCCTACCTTGCAAATTTCAAGATCCAAGCAAAAAAATTGAAGGTATCACAAACAGAGACATCTGGAGCAGAATTTTCAGATTTACGCGCTTATCTCAATAGGCGTCAACCAATATCAACTTTGGCGAAACGTAAGAAACCGATGCCAAAGGTCAATCTGCACCAAATTCCAAAGTTTGAAAAGCAAGACCCTTCTACCTATGCTAATGAATTGAGTACATCCTTGTATACTCAAGGAACATCTGAACTATGCTTCAACTCCTGAACATATAATAGAAGACGAAGATGAACTATTATATGCTTCTATTAACATGACTTCTCAAGGCACTGGGGTGGGAAACGTCTGAGACGTAATACATCCCGTAATCCCAGTCAACAATATTTAGACCGGATCCATGCATCCAATGAAGGTGTCTTTCAATACACTAGATCGAGTAATCATCATTTGATCCAAGGTGTCTTTAATCAAGAAGATCTTCCTATTACTCATGTGGGAGAGGACTCTCTTACGGAGTTTGATGCAGATAGTAAAAGTTCTGAACAAACTATTTCATCAATAGCAGCAAGAGAAGTGACAGCATATACCATTACAGAAGATCAAGATGCCTCTACGTCAACCAGCCAAGAGCAACGAATTGTTGCATTAGAAGATAAATTGTAAACCATGGCAAAAATGGTTACAAGCATGCACACCATAATGGTGGCTCAACATACAGTACCTCCGATTGTAAACCCTGTTACAAATCCTAAGCTTATAGCATCTTCTGTACCTGTTAATCTGGGGGTACCAGCCCCTCAGGTTGCTTCTGTGCCAATTCAAGCTGATCTAAGTCAATTTGGTGCTGGGGGTGGTAATTACCATGCTGTTCCTCCTCCGAACACTTCTAACCAACCCACCAATTCTCAAACCTCAGGGGATGTAAATGAGGCTGTAAAACTTCTGTGCACTCAGTTTGAGGCATTCAAACAGAAGGATGGCCTACAAAGATTGGGCATAAAGCAACTATATCCTACAGAGTGGAAGGAAGTTCCATTTCCTCCTAAGTATAAACTCCCAACCATTATGCTTTTTAATGGTAGCACTTCTCCAAGTCAGTACATCAATCATTTCAAAGTGATGACTGATCAATTACAGCCAAATAATGCTCTCCTTACCAGAGTATTTGTCGGTTGTTTAGCCGGTGCAGCATACGACTGGTATCGCAGCTAACCGGATGGCTGTATCACTTCTTTTGTCGGTTTCAAGCAAATGTTCTTAGAATGATTTTATGAGGGAGTCAATGACATGACAATGTCTGCCCTTATTAGAATTAAACAGAGGCACAATGAATCCACAGAGAGTTTTATTGAAAGATTCTGCCGAGAGGCACTCAAAATGTCTTTAGGTACTCCATCTGTTGTAACAATAGACACTTGCAAATCAAACTTGTTGCCTATTATCAGTATATGGATGGGATCTATACAATTCCAGGATTGGCCTTCTTTTATTGTTAATACAAAGGCGGCAGAAGTGAGTGCCAAAAAGTTCAAGCAGTTAGGAGTCCAGATGACTCACCCTAACCAAGATGAATATTCTATACCTGGGGATAGTAATCGCCAGAATAATCGCAAGAATAAAGAAATATTAGCCATCAATCTTAAAGGCAAAGAGTCTTTGGCTGTCAATGTCACTCAGACGGCATCCACCCCATCAGCACCATTGTAAAAGTCAATTCATCTAAAAGAAGAGTATTCTTTCGATGAAGATGATACTTTAAGCATCTCCAATTGCTTGATCAAAAGCAATAAGCTTCAGCTTCCAGAGGTAAAGCGACCAGAAGAAGTTGGTAAAACTGATCACCCTAAATACTGTATTTATCACAGATTCATAGGGCATCCAACCAGAGCATGTTATGTGCTCAAGGGCAAAATCCAAGAGTTGGTTAACTCTGGAGCAATTACTCTACAACAGGACAAGAAAACGGTGACTGCTAATGTGGTTTCTCTCCAATTTGGTGATTTTTTACCACAACTCGTACAAGATGGTGTTGTCCCCATTCCAAGGACTACTCTAGAAATTGTGAATATTCTGCCTCCTCAAAATGAAGATCTTGTTCCGATGTCAACTGACAGAGGAGAGATTATGTGGATTCATCCAGATCTGGTGGCAGAATTTGAAATGCCTTCCTCTTCTAAACAAAAAAAGCATTCCAAGTCTAAATCCAAGAACTATAATATGGTATCCTTTGAACCATTAACAGAAGAAGAGATCCTAATGGGCGCTAGATCTGGAAAACCCTATCTTTGGAAGTATTTCGAAAATCAAGAGAATCCTGCTCCATCCCCGGATGCTTTTTCTCCATCATCTTCTCCTGCTGAAGATACACCGTCAACATCCTTGCCAGTGGTTGAACCATCTCCTCCTAAACCAACATCAGCAGACAAGGGAAAGCAACCTGATCGCTTTGATAAAGCGTTGAAGAAGTCATCATCTCTTGGACTTGAAAAGCCTTACAATTTTGACATATTGGCTCAATTGGCCAATACTCAAGCAAGATTGTCAATCTTTGAACTTTTACATCTCTCAAAAGAAACTCGTGAGATGTTAAGTGAAGCCTTGATGCAGGCTGACACTTGTTTGACTTTTCTCAAGAAGCCCGAAAAGGAGCCAGTCAGCTGTGCACATTGTCATAGTGTATTTGAATTAATGCCCAATATCACTTTTACACAAGATGACATGTTGTTAGAAGATAATCGTCATGATCGTCCTCTATATTTTACGGGATATGTGGATACCATGAAAGTCGACCATATTCTGATTGATCCTGGGTCTGTACTTAGCATCATGCCAAAGTCCTTATTGGACGCTTTGAAAATCTCAGTACATAATCTTTCTACAACTATTACTACCATCCTGGGATTCAATCAAGGAAGAAGTGAACCTTTGGGAAAGATACGCCTAAAACTTCAAATTGGCAATCTTCGTACAAAAGTAACTTTCTATGTTATTGACAATCATGGCTCATACAATGCTTTGTTGGGAAGGCCATTCCTCCATGAACACAATATTGTACCCTCTACGCTCTACCAATGTTTCAAATATCTGGATGGTAATGGAGAAGTCCAAAAAAAGGTTGCAGATCTAAATCCTTTCAAAGGAGTTGAAGCATATTACAACGATTCTCGTATGTACAAAGAGGAATTCATGAAGGTGGTACTAGCAATGGACACAGATGAAGAACAGAAGAGTATATCTAATGATACTCTGGTAATTCCAGTCAAAGGACGTACCAACCATTGACAATTTATCTACCTTCCCATGAGAAGCGACCTAAAGGTGATAGTCAGGAACAAAGAGAGCTCACCTCTTCTGAGCCGCTTGTAATCGATCTTCGTTACAAGAAGCTCCCTCCTCTTTCTCGTTCTTCTTCTCCTCCTCTTATCATCAATCTGACTAAGCCTGCTAAGGCTAAAGTCCCTGTTGTAAATGATGGTGTAAAAATTAGTAAGGCACCTCCTTTGCAGTATACTGATGTCTTTTACTATACTCAGTATTATATGGATATGCTAGATAGCTTTAAGCTACTTACAATAGAAGTCGTATCATCTCGACGAAATGTGGTATCACTAGATTCAACACAAGAGTCGTACTTCTTAGTACCGTCTCGAAAGAAAGATAAAAAGCCTATATTCTTCAACAAGAGAGAAGGACCAAAAATCATGCTCTATAATGATAATAGAGATGATACAGGAAGGTTACAATTACGACGCTATAGTCCACAATCTAAAGCCATCATCCGTAAAATGGGCTATGATTTCAGAACAGGTCTCAACAATGGTAAAGGAAGGCGAACCCCTCTTCGTATTGCTGTTCCAAAAGAAAAATCACAACAACACCATAGTAAAACGAAACGAGGACTAGGTTATATGTCACCACTTTCAACTCCAGAACCTTCTGAATCTGATGAAGAAGAGCCTTCAAACTCTTCTGATTCTATCTCATGGGACTCTGATACTAGCATCGGTCATATTCATAAGGCGATAGTATCTTCTAATATGGTGTCCGCTAAATTCTTAGAAGATGACGAAAGTGACATTAAAGAAGCTACTGAAATGGATCCTTGGGTACAAAAGATGGACAATCAGTGGGAACTTTATTTTGAACAAGAGAACCACCTACTGAAGATCAACTGGTTTAAATCGATATTGGAGAGAAAGGTGTATCACGACCAATCTTCATCAGAAAGAATCTCTCAGAAGATGATAAACAAGAATTACCTTACCTTATTCGTGAATACATTGACGTCTTCGTCTGGAGTTATAAAGATATGCCGAGATTAGATCCTCAATTTGCAACTCACAAGCTTAACATCTTGCCGAATGTCAAACCGGTCAAACAACAACAACGGCGATTCAAGCCTGAAATGATGGATATAATTGATGATGAAGTCAAAAAGCTTATAGCTTGTGGCTCTATCAGAGAAGAACAACATTCTGACTGGGTGGCCAATGTCGTCCATGTCCTGAAGAAGACCGGAAAGGTTAGAGTTTGCATAGACTTTCGGGATCTCAATGATGCCTGCCCCAAAGTTGAATTCCCTCTCCCAATTGCTGATGTTATGATCGACAATACATGTGGATTCGAATGAATTTCTTTTATGGATGGGTTTTCTGGATATAATCAAATTCGGATGGATCCTGAAGATGAAAAACATACTTCATTTCGTACTCCTCGGGGTGTGTACTGTTATACGGTCATGTCATTTGGTCTTAATAACGCAGGTGCAACTTATCAGCGGGCTATGAGCACTATCTTTCGAGATCATTTGCGAAAGACTGTCGAATGCTATGTTGACGATATTGCTGTCAAAAGTCGTCTTAAAGAAGATCACATTCAAGATTTAAGAACTATCTTCAATCTAATGCGCCAGCATCAACTCAAGATGAACCCCACCAAGTCTTTCTTGGGTGTCTCTAGTGGTAAGTTTCTCGGCTTCGTTATTACCTCTAAGGGTATACACGTTGATCCCGAGAAGATCAAAGCTATTCAAGAGATGCGTCCTCCACGCAACCTAAAAGAGCTACGAGGATTCCAAGGTCGACTTGCGTACATCACGCGGTTCATTTCGAATTTATCTGGACGTTGTAGACCATTTACTCAATTAATGAAGAAAGGTATATCTTTCATTTGGACGGAAGAATGTCAACGAGCATTTGATGACATAAAGCAGTATTTAATAAGTCCGCTGGTTCTTGTACCACCGATCTCAGGAATACCTTTTTTAATGTATGTCCGAGCAATGGATCATTCATTGGGAGCTTTGCTGGCTCAAAAGAACAAGGAAGGTCATGAGCAAGCCATCTACTATCTCAGCCGAACAATGATTGGAGATGAACATCGTTATAGTCCAATAGAGAAGGAATGTTTAGCCTTAATGTTTGCTGTTCAGAAGACAAGACATTACATCATAGGCCAAACTATTCATGTCATATCTCGGGCCAATCCTCTTCGAGTCTTAATGTAGAATCCAAGCACACTCAATTCTAGGCTTGCCACATGGGCCATATTGCTAGCACAATATGATATGGTTTATGTTCCTCAAAAGTCTGTGAAAGGCCAAGCACTTGCTGACTTCTTGGCAGCTTATCCTGTCCCCGAGACATCTAAACTCTATGTTGAGATTCCAGACGAAACATTGGAATCAAATATGATCTCAGAAGAATTTCCTACTTGGAGGTTGTTCTTTGATGGAGCTTCTAGAATTGGACCTGGAGGTACTCTTGTTGCTGGAGTAGGGATTGTTCTTGTTTCACCCGATGGATTAACTATTCAAAGGGCCTATTCTTTAGACGAATCATGCTCCAACAATGTGGCAGAATACAATGCTTTTCTTATTGGACTTCAATTAGGCAAACAATTGAATATTGAATATTTCGAAGTATATGGTGACTCTAACCTGATTGTTAATCAGGTTAGAGGCATATATGAAGTCCGACATCAAGATTTGGTACCATACCATGAAGCAGCAACCCAAATAGCTTCTTCGTTCAAAGGGTTCTTCATCGAACATGCACGTCGTGCATGCAATATAGAAGCCAATGCCTTAGCTAACCTAGTCGCGGTATTGGCAGTGCCAATCAAAAGATAATAAATGGTTGTTATTTCTAATAGAGAACTATTCTGTGTTGAAAATAATCACAACATTGAATTCAGCAACCTAACTAAAGTCAATGTCTATAGCGAGGATTGGAGAGTACCTTTCATTGATTTTGTAGTATATGACATATTGCCAGAAGATCCTAAGGAAGCTACAAGTATCCGTCGTCGATCACTTCGATTCTATTATAATCATACTACTAAAACTCTCTATCGAAGAACTTTTGATGGATTACTCTTGAGATGTCTCGCTGGTGATGAAGCAAAGCAGATATTATGTGAAGCTCATGATGGCATTTGTGGAGCACATCAACCTGGTCCCAAACTACAGGATCGTACCCGATGTATGGGCTACTACTGGCCTTCTATGGTATCAGATGCTATTGATTATGCAAGAAAATGCCGTGTATGTCAAATTTATGCAGATTTCATTCACCAACCGTCGGAATTTCTTCATCCAACTGCTGCCTCATGGCCTTTTGAAGCTTGGGGCATGGATATAATTGACCCTATCAATCCTCCTTCATCTAAAGGACATCGGTTCATCTTAGCCATAACCGATTATTTTTCCAAGTGGGCAGAAGCTGTACCTTTGGCTGAAGTAAAGACTAGTAGCGTTATTAATTTTATCAAATATTATGTGATATATAGATTTGGTGTCCCTCGCCGAATCATTCATGATAATGGACCATAATTTATCAGCCAAAAATTTGATAGGTTCTGTGATGACAACATAATCAATAATGTCGCTTCTACAGCCTATAATCCTACGGCTAACGGGTTGGCTGAAGCATTCAACAAGACCATTATCAAACTCCTTAAAAAGTTTGCCTCTATTAACAAACGCAGTTGGAGTGATAAATTTGGAGAATGTCTATTGGCATATCGTACTACTGTCCATAACCCCACAGGTTGCACATCTTTTTCTCTAGTATATGGATGTGAAGCTGTTCTACCTTTGGAAATTCAAATTCCATCATTAAGAATTGCCATTTCTAATGAGCTTACGACAGATAATAATGATCGTCTTCGGCTTCAGGAATTGAAGGCGCTCGATAAAAAAAGGTTATTAGCTCAATAGCATATCGAGCTTTATCAGGCTCAGATTTCAAAAGCTTTCAATCGCAAAGTTAGAGTGCGAACATTTCAAGAAGGCGAGTTGGTTCTTACAGTCAGACGTCCTATGACTATGACACATATGAGCAAAGGCAAGTTCGAGGCAAAATAGGAAGAACCATATGTGATAAATAAAGTATTTTCTAATATAGCCTATCAATTAACAGATATGGATGGCAGAGTTGCTATGATGTCCATCAATGGCAAATTTTTCAAGAAATATTATGTATAAAGACAAAATGTACTTTATTTTCAGAGACATGATGTAAATAAAAGTTTATTTTTATTCAAAAGCAGAATGGAATTACATAATATTAAGGACGTGGAGGAGGCCCTGACCCTTCATGATTAAATACATAGTTCGCCAATAGTTCAACATCTCATTGTTTGAACTCACAAAGAACTTGCAGGAAGCCATCCTCAATGCCTGTTCTTCGGCAGTCTTTCCAGGCTCTACTAGCTTGGAAATCAAATCCTCTCCTGGTGCAGGAATAGTTGAGCCTTCACCCCTCTCTTTCTGAGGAGGTATTGAGGGTTCAGCAGGTGGTGTCTCAGTTTTTCCTTCAAGCTTCGGGATGAGCAAATCTTTGGAGGACATTTTGTACAGAAAAGAAAGAAAGTGATGATATCTACGAAAGTTTTGTTCTATTTATAGACAAAATAACTAGATAGTCAATCTCGAGAACTGATGCGACTTTTCGAAAGAAGCTCAACTGTTCGTTCATTTATAACTGTTCGTTCATTATTCGATGTGACTGTTCATTCATTTTCAGTGTCCTTATCTCGAAAATTGAAGTGACCATTCACTTTTCCTCATGAAAGTTCACATTCTCTATACTTTTGAAATTCTATATTATATCAACAACTTGTCATCCATATTTTTCCTTGATTCTATATTTCTTATCACCACATCAAAATCAAATCTTAAAGAAGAGAAAATCATTCTTTATTTCTTTTTTAAAAATATAGATACATCTTAGCGGAAATCTATTACATCTCGGATTTTTATTCTAAATGAAGGTCTATTACATCTTTGGATCTTCTTATTTGTTGGTGGCAATTCCTTGTCGTCTCGATCTGAAGCAATGAGCCAGACAATGGAATTAACTCTGGTCTTCTCTCTGAGAAAGACTAGAGGAGAACCACAGAGTGCAGCAGCCCGAAGATGAGCTGCTGTCAATACAACTGGTGGAGAGATAGCCTGCCAGGGGAATTAGGAACGAGATCACCCTTGTGATACAATTCCTAGTTCTATGTCTTCACCATCCAACTCTCATGTATAAAGGCTCTTCCTACCATCTGAGGAAGACCCTTCTTAACATGAAGAGTCCTAAGCTGTCTGATTTGAATGTCAGAACCATATGAGCTGTCTGATGTGGGTGTCAGAAGAATGTTCTCTGCAACATCCAAATCACCGATACCAGTTCTGAAGAAGCTCGCTAACCAAGTCCCTACAAATGTCAATGAAACAGGAAGTTAGCATAAATCTATCAGCAGTATGCACCTACAAACAGGCGTACATCAGCAGTATGCACTTACAAACTGGCGCACATCAGCAATACGTCTACAAACAGGCGTATATCAGCAGTATACGCTTACAAACTGGCACACATCAGCATTGCGCCTACAAACAGGCGCATATCAGCATTAAGCACTGATCAAACAAGTGTATGTCTGCAATATGCACCTTTGATCAGAGCTAAACACTGGACCACAGTGTGCGCCTATTCTCAAAAATAGTTAGCACATATCAATAGTGTCTACAACATGCAGATCAATACTTGTCTCCAAAAGTGGTGTGAAAGAAGAGTATTCATACTATTGATTCTTCGACGAGACTTACCAATTTCGGAAGAGACAACATACAAGCAAATAATATCAGAGTGAAGTGGCGCAAGTGAAACCTTATGGGAAGACATTTGTTTTGAGAGAGTATGAATGGTTCTTTCATTTCTGGATGTCTTTTTTAAAGAGGCTAAAGATGAGGTGGATGCGTCGTTTTAGGATCCTATTTTGGGAAGGAATTAAAAATGGGCATCTAAAATCGTGTAACGATTGCCACGTGTTCTTCAGAAGAAACAGTAAAATAAAGAAGTAGTTAAAAGAATATGTCCATGAGTACTATTCGAAATCACAGCCACACAAAATCAGAAATTCTAGGTTTTATTGCATAAAGACAGGTGGACCCCTACAATCAAGGACATAAAAATAAAAAGTTGTTCTGTCCAGAACATTATTTTTTTGTCCTTGCCTTCATCAGTCTGACGAAGGCCGACATCCAACTCTTGCATGGTACAGATCCCCGAGCGACGCATCAGGTTGAGAAATCCCTCCGAATTGACGTGCTCTTCAGAGGATGATCCGCCACTCAAGCGATTGACGACTGACGGGGTTAAACCAAAACAGTTCAGAAAGTTTACAGCCCACAAAGCTGGGTCAGCCTCCAACAAAAAGGTTGTAGGCGCAACATCCTATCTCACTTCAGGAGACTTGGTTGCGGTGTCAGCATTGGTCTCCATCTTTTTTTTCTTGGGAGCCATTGAATAACAGAAGTGAAGACCAAAGTACGGAGATCAACTACATATATATCAACAAATTGACTCTTCATATTCCTCATGTGAAACTAAAAGAAATCAATAAAACATCGGAAGACGAAGAGAAGATTGAATATTTTTTAGAAAGGTATTTAATCATGATGACCGAGCATTGATCGGCGCAACCTGACTTAGTCAAAACTTTTATAAATTCAAAGTATTCCAAAATATTGCAATATTTTTAAGTTTTAAAAACTTTGAAGGGGGTCTTATAGAGCCTAAAAATTAAGTTGTGTCTTGAATATACTGATCAGTGATCAAGTTGTGCCCTAAAAATCAAGTTGTGCCACTGATATGAAGCTTGGAGAACAGACTGCGCCACCGTTTAGATTGCGTCCAATATCAGACTGCGCCCAATCTAGTTGTTCCAAAATCTACGTGGCATCTGACACTTAATGGCCATCATTACCTGACAGTGCTGACGGCTGACACAACAGTAAACGAGGAAAATCTCTTCGAATCTCATGAATTGTGCCGCTCAAGAAAAAGTTGGTGGACAGCTGTCTTGTACACTTCGTGAGTTGTACCCAGGCGTAATCTAAACAAAATCCTTAGTTGCACCTGGGCACAACCTAAATGACTTTTACTCAGAAGCTGCCACGTGTGTAGGCGCAGCTCAAATCAAGCGCAGTTTGACTTGTTGACTGAAGCTCGCGCAACCTGATAAAGTTAAGACAACTTACATTCTAAAGCAGGATGACGTGGCACACATGCCACTAAACTCTCAAGACGTGTCTACTATCCTGTACATGACCACGCGTATCTCAATCATATAATGCCATGCGTCTAAATACAGTTAGTACACGATTGACAATTGAATGGAAGTTGGCGCAACAGGAGGTTGGCGTAATCCAGTATAGCGTAATCCAGCCTCGCACACATCAGAATAACTGCTAAAATAGTTATTTCCTGAACTCTATAAATAGAGTTTCCAATCATCATCGGACAGAGATCAAGAACTCTTATAAAATTGCTGCTGCGTTCTCTAGAAGCTACAGACTTCATGTTCACATAGTCTAAGGGATAAAGTGATCGTCTCCTGATCAGATTCCTAAAGTTGTACGTCCCCAGAATTCATTATACTTTTTACTCTTTTACAAGTTTGAAATAAAATAAATTTTTGTTTTTGCAAACAGCTGTATCAATATTATAGCATTTTGTAGCATATTCTCAAGATTATCAATTTTTGTCGATCACTACTACGTTCTTCTTTATTACCCATCAAATACATAGATGTTATATGTGGACTACCAGATAGAGAAGTATGCAAGGAAACATTACTAGAATTAGTGTTGTTTAACCCTGACAGTGAGATTGCATCATCTCAAGTTTCACAAAAAATGCTTCTTTCTGAAGTCTGGGTGACTTCTTATCAGACTTGGATATAGAATGATCAAAGACTGGGACATTGCTACCCCTAGTCATAAGAACAACATTATCCTATTTTGGAACTTGAAGTACTTGAAGAATGTCTAGATTGAGAACAGTTCTTTGATAAACACACTCTGGTGAAAGGGCTCGATGACTTCCGCTGGACGAAGAGGATACAGAAATTTGATCTTCTCCTCGACTTGATGTTGCATAAACTGAGGCCACCGATAACTCATCTTCATTATCAGAAAGTTGTCATCCAAGACATGACAAATCCGACAGATTTGGTGGTAATCTTTGGAAGATAGATTGCTTAGCCGGTTGATCAACTGTCTTTGAATAGCAGCTGTTGATAACAATCGTTGCATAGGAATATCTTTAAGGAGACATGACTATGTTTATCTTTGTTGATTTTTGTTTGTGCCAAAGCTTATCATGTAGATCAACAGAAGGATGTATGACCTTATTTCCTATTTTACGCATCAGGACAGATTCTATGCATGGAAAAGTTGGTTTATGAACTCGACGACCTATTTTACGTATTTGGGAGAACCCAGTACTTAGGTCTCGAGAAGTTTTGCCATGTGGACTCATTTTGTGTACATTGGGAAGAAATGCACATGAGTTCACAACATGTGAAAGAGAAGTGCATAGGAGACTAGGGCACATAGATTTTAGTTTGTACAACTTTCCATCGCCTATGTGCATAATTCGGAGAGGCGCATGAATTGGAGTCTCTTCGTGACGCATATAATCTGTCAAAAAAAGTCTATGGAAAGATTTTTTCTCCAGTCATGCATCTAGAGTTCTATATTAAGGCAAAACTCGTCTCCTGGTCTTCCAAGTATAAGACAAAAGTTCCAACATTTAAATCTTTGGCATCATAGTGTTTTTGTTTGTCAAAAATCAAATATTTTGCATTCTTTTTGCCAAAATTGGAGCAAGTAGCTTTGTCACGGATGATAACCTTGTTTTTAGATGTGTGATTGACATGCACCTTCTTGGTATTCTTCTTCCTGCGGAAAGCACAGGATTTTGGCTCATTGGTAGAGCCCTTCCTCGAAGCATAATGAATTTTATGCATCTCAACAGCGAAAACTTCTTTGGAAATAGCCGTGGGTGATACTAAGCCATGCACCTCCAAGCTGTTGTTTTAGCCAACATTGGCCAGAGCCTTCCCCTCGCTATCACCGATGTTGGAAGAGCATAGAGAGATTTTGGGACCTAAGCTTTACGAGCACACTTGGTTTTCTATCCCTTGGCGGCCAGAGCGGAGTCTTTATCTGACATGATCACTTTATATGCTTGTTGGTCAAATTGCACGACCAACATCTTTTTAACTGAACCAAGCTTTGTTACATCAGATTGCGGTACCACTTTCTTATTGGTGAAGAAAGTCGTCCCCATCAGAGATGACATTTTGTTTCAACACAAAGTCTAGAAAGACTGAAACTTTTTATTATTGTAAAGAAAAGTATACAACAAGAATCTTTAACAAGAATTCTGAGTATAATAAAATCTAGGAATTGGGGCAATGGAGATTAAATCTAATTCAACTTCTTTACTCCGTTAAAGATCTGTTGCAAAAGTTAATGAAGCTTGTCTATTGATAAACTCTAGACAGCAAAGAGAAACTCTATCACTTAAAGCTCTCTCTCTCGAAGTTCTTAGCAAAGATGTAGCAAACGTAGCCTCTCTCTGCTTATTTGTTCTTATACGAGGAAGACATTATCCTCTATTTATTGTTTTTATTCACCAGAACAGCTATGCACATATATGCAGAAAATATACTATCTTCTATCTCAAAGACATATGGGAATGGATAGGCGTATATGCCTTAAGGGTTAGTGGGGAGTGAACTTGTTCGAGAATCACGTATAGCTTGCCACATGTTTTGAGACGTGTTGCACGAACCATTGCCATGTCAGCACACAATTGTTTTTAATATGGATTAAATATGCATCAAATAATTTTTAGACGCATATTATTAAACTACTTACTGCAGATTATATCTCTTCAACATCTTAGAAGTAGCCTCATGACACTATTACAGGTATGGAAGTAATAATGACGATGACGTAAGCACTGACATCTACCTCAGAATCTATGACCCATACACTGTCCAAGGTTCATCATCTTTTTCCAAGAAACAAAGTTATGCACCAGAATGATCTATGCATCTTTCTGACCCTTCTGGAAGCAATATGTCTCTTTGACCAATACTTAGTCTTCAAATCTCATAAGCTTTAGGAACTACTTCAATATTAGAAACTTCATATTTAGGTGCATAGAGTCTATGTGCCTTATTTTTTTTTGTATTTTTCATGCTTCTACAAGTGTGGAACTGTATCTCGTTGTGGAGTAGTGTGCCACCCCTTCTCCTTGTCTAGTTGTAGGTGTGGTCCACTGCCTTGATGATGAAATAACTGGACCTTGTTGTGATCCGAATTATATTTATAAGGTAGCATGACATATAGAATTGATTAGTATGGTCAGGGTTAGGGTTTAGTGAGACCACCCCCACCTCCATATAAATAATTTCTTCCATTCTCTCTTCTCATTCACTCTCATTTGCTCCATCCAACGAACCCATAGGCAAGTACATCTTGCACTAATGGAGACACAACTTGCCATTTTGTTTCCTTTGATTTTTTATATTTTATTAGTATAAATTATGTATCTAAACCTTCTCTACATGTTTAGTTCTTAGAGTTTTTGGATTTGATGGCTAGTTTAGTGTAGATCCAAGTTCGAAAGTTAATGTTTTTGGTGGAAATGATGTCCTAAAAGGGCTTATTTTTTAAAATTAGTTGTTCTATATGGTAGAGAATTTGATTTTATACAGTTTTAGCTTTTATTTTGTCAGATTTTGTGTCCTAGAACACAAGTTATGGCCATTTAAAGTTTTTGAAACTTTTGTGACAGACCTGTTGTTTGTGTACGACGACCCTCCATGCACAGTAGGCCATGCGGCAGAAAGCTCATGCTTGTTTGTCATGCGCCTATGGCCGTGCATATGATTGCTATGCGCCTATGGTCGTCATGTGCCCACGGATGTCATGCGCCTGAGGTCGTCATATACCTTAAGTTTCTATTAGCCTGTGGATGCTATGCGCCAGCTAGTGTCTATGCGTCTGGCCATGTCATGCGCTTGGCATGCACATGCGTCTGCTTTTCATTCGAACATGACCACCCTATGCGCCTGTTCACCTATGCGTCTGTCTGCCCCATGCTCTTATTTTGTTGGATTTATATTTTTACTTGTCCTAACCCTAGTATATCATAAATCGTTTATGTGTATATGTATTCTTATGCGCCTAGGTGACCTAAATGCCAAGAGATTTCTATGCGACTAATTGGTTTGACTTTGTTCCTGACATGATTAACTGAATAATGCTGGCATATTCTAGGTGTGTACTGAGGTACAATTTTATGTGTGCACTGTGGTGTTATTCTATGTGGTACACGATCCTACGTGTTAAACATCAGTACATTCATGTTCCTAGCACAGTCTTGGTAATTATTCAGTAATATGGGCATGGTACGATGATTGCTTGATTTATACATTACACTAAGAATGTATCAATATTTGGGAGTCTATGAGCCGATGTGAATTCATACTTAAGGTATCCGTACTAATGTACGACATCTAAGGGGATGATCATGTGACCACGACTTGTGATCCCAAGGCCAACATAGGGTTAAACTAGGCAACTTAAATTAATAGAAGCATGGGGAGGTCCCGAGGTCGTGTTATATTAGCCACCTCCCATACTTCAGTTATGGTGTGTAGGCTGGCCGCCACAAATATAGTTTAACATCCTCAATTTGTTGATGGTGATATCCGACTACTATGTGCTATGTGTTATATGTTCCACACGGTAGCCTTGCGAGAGACCAGTGTGTATTCTATGTGTTAAGCATTATTATTGGACTGTCTTGCCTTGCTAGGACTAACATGATATGAGGATTCCTATATATAAGCGTTACTGGATAGGGAAATGTTTGGTTTACAACCAAACTTCTACAATCTTTTTACAACTTACACCCATTTGCTGACATGTGGGCCAGGCCACCACCTGGTCCACATGTCAGAAAATGGGTGAGTGGTTGTAAGAAGGTTGTAAAAGTTTGGTTGTAACTGTAGCATTGCTCTACTGGATAACCCAAACAAATCATTGAAAGCCGTAGGGATGATTGGCCGCCTATAAATTGACTTGCTTGTGATATGTTTCTTCTGTTAGTAGCCGAGGAACACAGACTATCATGGTACATGGTCTAACCCATGTCCTTGTTTAGTTGTTGGGTAGGGCTATTATGCTATGACAGGCTATGAACCAAAATTGCAACACATAAGCCCTTAACTTGACCATGGTTATAGGATGTATCTTCTGCCGTAGCGGTTTGGCAGTTTTTGTCCTTGTTTGGTTGTAAGGGTGTCTTATTGTCTCGATGATAGGTTGTAAGCCTATAATCCTTGGCTAGGTCCTACTTTAATTGCTTGGGTTTTGTCTCAATCATATGTGCTCCCTTGTGGTACTTACTATTCGGGGCTGACCCTGCTAGTTTTTTTGCCAGATATGGTAGCAGCGCCTGAGGATCCATATTTTTTCCTTGAAAATGGTGCATACTTAAGCATGGTCGTTGGAGGACAAGAGTGTGTTTCTTCTTTGCCACTATGATATCATTATTTTGTACTATGATATTTAGCCACCGACATCTGTTTAGCCGAAAGTTCTTGACATTTAGTTTCTTTTACATAATTGTAATAAATTAGACTATAAGTGACTAATGGCATGTACTATTAACTCACTATGCTAGCTAGTACTTAGTACAGCTAGTTCTTATGATCATATTGATGAAGCATCAAAAATGCCTTACTGTTTTATCTTATATGCTCATTATTCGTTAATTCTTGATTGAATGATTGAGACATAGTTGTTCTGTATGACTCTAGGAGACTTGATTGTAGCGTGCACCCCCAAGCCTAGTGACAACCGTGATCTCTGTATGATGTCTTTGTACCTTATACAGGACAGCTGGCCATGTTCGTCTCCGTATTTCGGTACTAGGCGTGACAAGGTTTTAATGGTGGCCCATGCTGGTCATTTTTTGACTTGTGGGGTGTTGTTATTATAGAAATTCTTAATAAAAATGTGTTCCCTTGATCTCTATCTTCGTTATTCCTTTCCCCACCTTGATTGTTAACTTGAATTTTCTTTATCATTTTATCTCATACTGTCTTTTGATATCTTGTATTTTCCTCTAGGGGTGCATAGTTCTTAGCAGCTGGCGGGGTCGGCATGGAAGAGAATCTTATAGAGCAAGGTTCTACTGGTCATCAGCAGGAGGCAGTGCCTTCTCCTGGTCAGATTTGCGTAGAGGTAATGACAAAGCCGACTGAGATGCAGGTTCCAAAATTTTCTACACCCTAATAATACCGACAGTGGCAGCGATACCCGACTATGTAGCACCTCTAGAGATTATTAGAGAACTGCTAGCGACACAACAACATCAGATGGCAGTATAGCAGCATCAACAGACTTGGCAGTAAGAGCAGAATGTTTTACTGAAACAGTGTTTACAATCGCTCGAGAGAGGGGTGCGAGGACTGACTCAGGTGCATTAGGGAAGTTTTTTTAGCTCAACCCGAGGTACTTTGATGGCATGAAGGATGCTATTACGGCGGATGCTTGGCTTCAGGACATCGAGACTATTTTGGCAGCGGCAAAGATTTCGGCTGAAGAGCAAGTCGATCTGGTCCGGTTGTTGCTTCATGACCTTGTCCGTGATTGGTGGGCATCAGTGGAGGTGGATTTGAGGCATCCTATTTCATGGGATAGCTTTAGAACTAGATTTAAGACCAAGTATTTTGGTGCTGTGGCATGAATGAGCTTCATCAGAGGTTTATCGGTCTCAAGCAGGCCGGTAGGACCGTGGATGGTTATGTAGCGGAGTTATGCAGACTGAGTCGGCTTTCCTGGCGATGGTGGCTACAGAGCTAAAGAGGGCTATGAAGTTCTAGCAGGGACTTCATTAGGAGATTCTACAACTAGTAGAGGGGCACGACTACTAGACTTTTGACATGGTTTTGACGACAGCTCAGAGGCATGAGCTCACCCAGCAAAGGTTGGCGACTAGAACTGGAGGCCAGAAGAGGTCTAATTCCCAGAGCAGGGGCGGAGGAGCAATACAGCGAACGTTGGCACCAGCACCCGGTGTTCGTATATCAAGAGCTCTACGAAGGTCGACAATATCGGTAATAACTATACCAGTTCGGTAGCAGTCGAGGCACCAACAATAGCACCATGGGGTGCCCACAGGATGTACGTATTATGGAAAGGAAGGGCACACTAGGGACGTGTGTCGGACAGCAAATGGATTATGTATGAGATATGGTAGTCCAGACCATATGATAACTAATTACCCTATAATATAAGGTTGCCAGCTCCTAGGGCAAAACCATACCAAGGGCCAGCATTAGCAGTGAGGCCATTAGTCCAGCGTCCATTGCTGATGCAGACTCAAATATTTTGTCAAGTGCAGAATCTGGGAGGTCAGCAATGGCTATAGCAACAGCATGGTTGGGAAAAAACAATAACAAGGAGTTCAGCAGGGCCATTGTCAGGCATTTACTTTGTCTCTAGCGGAGCTATTGGCATCGAGAGACGTGATTGCATTTACGTGTAGCATCTTTTTCTATTGTGGCATTATTTTATTCGGGGCCTTTTATTGTTTTGTATTTGCATGATTCGCGACATGTATTAGATTGGAGTTCGAGGCATTGCCAAAGGGGATGAATATACTCACTGGTAATAGGCTTATAGTAGTTAGCAAAGTATGCTTAGCATGTCTGATCGTAGTATGTGGACATTTATTAATCGCAAGGTTGATAGAATTTCCTATGGGTAACTTTTATATCATCCTAGGCATGGACTGGTTACGAGACAGTCATGCTACGATGGATTGCCGAGGAGGTAGAGTATTGTTTAGTATTTCAGGGATTGAAGAGTTCACCTTCATTCGATCATTGGAGGACCATTCCGAAGGTGTGGTTATAACAGCAGTAGCAGAGAAGGAGAAGATTCCAAGAGTAGTCAACAAGTTTATCGATGTCTTTCTAGACAGCCTTCCAATAATACCACCAGTGAGGGATGTAGAGTACTATATCGAGTTGATCCTAGGGACGAAGCCCATATCTAGCAGTGTTTACAGAATGTTGGATAAGTTGTACCAACAAGTGGAGGAACTGAAGGCAAAGAAGTTCATTCGATATAGTGAATCACCCTGGGGAGCACATCTGATTTTAGTGCCTAAAAAAGATGGATCGATGCGGATGTGCATTGATTAGTGACTGTTGAATACAGTGATAATGAAGAACAAGTACCCGCTACTAAGGATTGATGACTTATTTGACCAGTTGAGTAAGGACAACGCCTTCTTTAACACTGATCTTCGATCTGGATATCATCAAGTGAGTATCCGGGAGAAGGACATACCCAAGACAACATTTAGATCGCGATATGGGTATTATGAGTTTCTAATAACCATTTGGATTAACTAATGCCCCGAAAGTGTTTATGGATTTGATGAATCGTATCTTCATGTCTTATTTGGATAAGTTTGTGGTCGTATTCATAGACGACATCCTGGTCTATTCCAGTTGTGAAGTAGAATATGAGAAGCATCTTCGGACAATTTTACAGACCTTGAGGGAGCATCAGCTTTATGCCAAAATTAGTAAATATAAGTTTTGGTTGGATCGTATTTCATTCTTGGAAGACATCATCTCTGGAGCAGGGGTATCAGTGGATCCGAAGAAGGTTGAGGCTGTAGAGAATTGGCCAGTACCGAAGGCAGTAGCAGATGTGCATAGTTTTCTAGGATTGGCAGGTTACTACCGAAGGTTCGTAACAAAATTTGTTGGTATTTTAGCACCTTTGATGCGATTGACGCCAAAGAAGGTAGGGTTTATTTGGACAGCAGAATGTCAGCCATCAGTTGAATAACTAAAGAAGAGATTGATTTCAGCGCTGATCCTAACACTTTTCGTCGGATCGGGAGGATTTACAGTATATTATGACGCATCTGGGAAGGGACTTGGGTGTGTATTGATGCAACATTGGAAGGTGATAGCGTATGCATCTCGACAACTTTGAGATCACAAAAAGAACTATCTGACTCATGATTTAGAGTTAGCCAAAGTGATGTTTGATCTTAAATTGTTGAGGCACTTTTTGTATGGAGATCGGGTAGAGATATACACTAATCATAAGAGCTTGAAATATGTATTCCCTCCGAAGGACTTAAACATGAGGCAAAAAGATGGTTATGTAACGCTCTAATCCCAAAATACGTAGGACTAAGAGATCGTATACATGCCAGCTGCGTATCGAGAGGACTCCACCCCAGTTCAAATACATATAAGCTGTTTGGTTGTTCTAAATAGACTATATCTCAATCCACTAAATATCGGTAACAATAACGAATCAAGTGTAGTAAGGCAGATCAGACCATATTACACTGATTCTAGAGGAGATAAATGTATCAGAGTGGATCCCCAATAACACATTTATCCTGAGCAAGCTAGAAAAAAAAATAAAGCTTGTAAAAGACTAGGCTAATAACAGCGAGTATCAAATACTGGACAAAATATAAATAAGGAAGATAATAATACTAACAACAACTAAATATACCTAAAGTCTTGGAGTAACAACCATCATCTGTCAATGTACCATACCTTTATCTAATACCTAGAGAGATCACAAAGTCCTCAGGGGACTAGCAAGAAACATAATATACATGCCTACTGTACAGTAAATAATATGCAAGAAAAATAGAAAATGGTACAAGGAAACAATATAATACTAAAGAATAAGTGTAAGTGGCATGCCGTCAAGGATAGTGCTATCAAGCGTGATTATAAGTAAGTCGGGGTAACCATAACTCGATGGGAGCTCACAGCCCTATAGTCAATAGCCGATGGAGAATCCCTAACAATAGTAAGGCTCATTCGCACTCTATGGGAGCTCACGAATGAGGTGGTCAGGTATAGTTAACGTCTAATAACAGGTCAGGGTCAAGTGAAAACAATCACGATCAGGTCAAGTCAATCCAATACTAGTAATCATATCAAGATCAGGTCTAGTCCAAATCAAACAGGTCAGGGGATTATAGCATAGACAAAGCAATACTATCACTAGACATGAACAGGATAAGAAAAATATAGCAAGTAATATGGGAAATAGTAGTAATCTACGGGCATTTAAAACTAGAAAATAATCATGACATGAATCAGGATAAACATGGAATCTTTGACAAAAAAGAATAGTAATCCAAAAATACATGTAAATACTGTAAAGTTTGGCAAGGTGTACTTGCCTGGTGGTAGCAAAAAGTGCTGGAAACAACTCGTCAGATTAAAGAGTCTCAAAATCTGAACTCCCGTAAACGCCTCCGGATGATGAAACAGATATTGCCAACATTCCTAAAAATAAGCAAATAGCTAGGAGAGGCTACCCATAAGTCCAATTCTGGACACAGGGGAAAGCAGTAATTTTGGATCAAAACGATATCCGTCGTTAGACCCACTTTGCACCGAAAAATGTGCTAACACCTATGTTATCTAAAGTCATCAAACTATATATCTACGGGTCTAGTTTGACGAGACGAACCCAACCGTATGTCCAAAATTGGATTTCGGTGGACTGTGAACAAATTTGCCCGTTGGATCAGGTTGTAGGATCGCCAAAATAGCGTTCCGGTCGACCTTCTTAGAATCGGACCAAACATGGCACTAAGGACCAGAAAAACAACACGGTTATGATGGCGTAAGTTTTTTCTCGATATGACGAACATGCACGAAGTTAGGGGCTAATTTGCAATGTGGTCGATACGAAGAAATTTGACGGGTACGTCTCAAATTCATCGCGCACACGTAACCAATTTGAGTTCCGTTAAAGCCCACACGTCCGCGAAGTCAATACGCACCTTTCAATGCTTTCGGTTTACGACCACGACGCCCGATTTGACGGGACGGACCCTGTATCGAAAAATTTTTGTTTTTGAAAACAGATTTTTGGTCAAGTTAAACCTAATTTTAAACATAATATAAAAGTAAAAAAATAAAATAATTACTGGGTTTTGATCTCGTTTAGGTTGTCTAAAACTCAGTTTAAGCAAATTTCCAAAATTTAGGATTTTCTGGTCGCAAATCGACCGCAAACATGGGACACTTTCCAACTCCAAAAAATTGAGTTTTTTCTCGACGTTGGAACTCAATTTTTGTCGCACATGATGCGAATTAAAATAAACTATTTGATAGAAATTAAAGACGTATAGGTTGACTTCGTACCTGGAAAATCGGTTCGACAAAGAACGAACTGTGGTGTCGGGAAATTAGCCATGAACCGGGCTCTGCATGCTGCTACTGCTGCGCCTTTGTTGTCTCTGGCATAGGCGGCTGTTGCCACCGTCGACAGCCATTGCGACGGCGGCACGCAGGGGAGTGGTCGCACGTAGGGGATGGGGTCGTGCGGCTAGGTCTTGGCTAGGGTTTTCTTCTCTCTCTGCCTCTCTCCCTCGTTTTATATATATATATATATATATATATATATATATATATATATATATATATATATATATATATATATATATATATATATATGCACTCTCTGCTATAAACAGAAGGAGGGGTCGGTCAGGTCCTGGGATATTTTTGAACTCGCGAGAAATTCGTTTGAATTTCTCGAGAGTTATTCTCTTTTCTTTTCTTTTTTTTTCCTTTTTTTAGCTCTTATATATATATATTTTTTTAGCTCTTATATATATATATATATATATATATATATATATATATATAAAATATATATTATATATATATATATATATATATATATATATATATATATATATATATATATAAATTATATATATATATATATATATATATATATATATATATATATATATATATATATATATTTTAAAAAAAAAAAAAATATATATATATATATATATATATATATATATATATATATATATATATATATATATATATATATATATATATATATATATATATACGAGTAATGGTTATTAGAAATATACTCAAATAGTAACAAATTGATTATAGCCTATATTTACAATCTTTATAATAAACTTCTATTTATGGGAATATTTATTTACCAACTTCATAGACAATAATATATTTATTTATGTATTTATTTAATAGGTACACATACAAGTATATACATATAGCCTAAATTCCAACATCCTACCTAGATATTTTTAAGAAAATTATTTATCATACTTAAAGTAAAATAACGTTTTAATAGCAATAACATATATAATATATATAACAACTATTTATAAAATTTCATACTAGATCACTAAAAATAAAATACCAATATATATTTATGTAACATATGTCTATATGGACGGCGCTGGACACACTACCTGTCTACATGGGTTTGGGTTTAGTTCGGGCCCAGTCCGGGCTAGTTTGATACAACCGAATTTCCTAAAGGTCATAATATTAATAAATAACTAATTAAATCCCTTATAGGTGTTATGTCACAACTTTGATTGGTTTTCCTAGTAGGGTCACTGCTATGGCAAGGCCTTCCCTAGCATGGCTAAAATATTAGTCAAAGCGCACAACTACACTAATCGTGCCAATATTCCTAGTCGTCATGTACCTCAAACTTAACCATGACTAAGGCTATATATATAGTATTAGGCTATTATAAGTATAATCATATACATATACAAAATTGTATATAAATCTATTTGGCCTAAAATAAATTCAAAATAATTTTTACTAAGTCATTACAACCTAACATGGCTATACCAAGTTGGGTTGGCTAGGTTAGGATCCAAATATAGTTCTAGTCAAATCGAACCCGAAAAGTCAACAAATGAGTCTTTTGTGCCATTCGTAAATAAATAGCACATGAGAACTCGAATGAGTGGCACACCCTTGGTATGTTAGTCGTAGGCTCAAAATGGGTCAAAACCATATATTGGGTCAAATGGTTTCGATCAATGTCGTGTCCCGAACTCATGTTAAAAGTTATGTCAAGAATTACAGTAAAATATAAATTGGCCTAAATTGATCCTAAGTTGCACAAAGTCAAAAGAATCTTAGGGAACAAGTTGGGATAGGACATAATATATCAGGTTGAAGGTGGGCTTGTCTACTTCAAAACTTATGAAGGACGCATCGTAAGATTAGCATTTCTTGTGCTCCAAAAATCAAAGCTACCGAAAGATACATCTTTAATTATAATTAAGAATAAATATAATCTAATAGATATAATTCATGTAAAAAAATTCCCAAAAATCAAGGTCCTCACAATCTACCCACCTTAAAAGAATTTTGTCTTCGAAATTAAAATAAGGCTCTCTTACGAAGAACTGCGCTAGTGCAACTAGGAATAGTTCAAGGGATATGCTAGGTTACTACAGTGTCTCATAGTAACTCAAGTAATAATCAATCCTAAACCATTTGGTTTTGCAACATCTCAATCGTAAAACAATAGATGGTTATTTCTAGTCGCTCTTCTTGGTACTGACGGTCTTGCAATGACCTAGTTGAAGGCTTGTCCTCCTACCATATTATTATTACAATTATATAAGTCTTATTTCACCCAACCAAACTAAATGATACCTACCAATCCGTCTAGTCCTAATTTCATAACTGACATGGTATAATAATAAATGGGTTGGGTTAGGCTATGTCTAGATTCTTATTATAGAGGGTCAATTATTACACTAAAACTACTACTCTATTCTTGATCGAGTGACTACCATAAGGGTGTAATCTAGTATGATCATATACCTATTTCTATACTGCGGACGTCTACCAACCTTTGGACACACTACCCCATCAAATACATGATGTCTAAAGAAATTTATAATCCTTGCACACTAGTTGGGAAATCCATACCACTAGGTATCTATGGTATCTCTAATCCTATCCTATCTATCAAGCAACTAAAATTCAATAAGCAAACTAACTTACAAAATAATTTATAAATTTCTGATAAATTATATGATATAAAATCATTCGTTGCACCGAAATAGGAAGGAACGAGAAGCAATGGTACATGTAACGCCCCAGTCCCAAAATATGTAGGACTAGGAACGTAGATATGCCAGCTATATACATACGAAGTACACTCCAATATATGGAAATCTCGTATGAATACATAAGCTATAAAGTGCAGTAGAACCATAACTAATCTCATCCACACAAAAATAAATTAATAAAAGATATCATATAATGATAATGAATTGTCTTGATACAATATGTTGGGCGGAGACAAATCTACTACCAACAAGTAAAGAAAAATACATGAGAAAAGAAATGAATTTGGCTAGCGAAGCGAAGACGATCCAAGAGCAATCATCCTCGAAGAAATGGAGATGGTCACGACTAGAGTTAGAACACCTGCAAAAGACAAGAGCACACACCTGGGGAGATAACCAGGTCCTCAGAGGGACGTAACAAGACACATAATATAATGCCATATAAACTGAATAAATATTGCTTAAATAAATAAGTCAATTGAATTATAACATGGTCCAATACACACCTATTGAACGAGCGTACCATCCCCCCAACCAAACAAGGACAGTAGATGGTAAACTAATTCACGGTGATGTATCTTTCTATGCTATAAATCCAATATGGTATCCGGACCCCAACAAGATTCAATACCTTCTCATCGAAGTAGTAAGTCACACCTACAACCAAACAAGGACAAGATGTGACGATCTAATCCGCGACAAGTTATTGTTGCAAGCCTCGGTCAGATACAAGTACCCAAACCAAAAGTACTCGTACCTAAAGGTGCCTAACCGTTCTAAGTGAAATGTAGTTAAGAACAAACCTTTCAACGTATGGGCCCTGGCTAAATAGGATTGGCGTAGTCCCCCCTTGGGGCACAAGTGGCCAAATCAGTAAGAGCATAACGTTCCGCAGAACGTCAGCGGCCGTCAGTATTCATGGGTAATCTGACCCGCATCTCCGACGGAGTTCACGGGTTACAAAAGAAAAACTACATCGAAGCGCATGCGCTAAAGAATTTTCCTCCCCGACCAATGCCTACTATGTTGTATCCACAACATTAAACCTCTATAACCGCTAAGTCAAATTAGCATACAACCTCTATTAGCGGTTATTCCTATCGCACGGCTTATACGCACCGGTGGCCAGCCAGTCATGCATGTCCGTGTTCTACATGCGACACACAACTTCGTGTTACAACGTGTCAAGGCCAATGAATGCAACACACAAGGTGGTCCCTTAAATCTAGGTTTAATGTGTAAGAAAAATAATATATAGTAGAAAATATAACTGAACAGTAAGTTCTAACAGGTTATGCCATGTATCACAGTTTATTTTGCATAAAGAAAATAAATAATACATAAAATATGAGCTAAAATAAATAAATAGCAAATGGCAAGGTGTCTTGCCTGGTAGGACGCCTGGTGTACTGCGATAATTATGGTAGCACGAACTGCGACTTTGGTGCAACAACTATACAAGGTGACCTCGAGTGGTGGTACGGGTAGTTCCATTGGGTCCAGAAGGGTCAATTTAGTTAGGGTGGACATATGGGAGTACGAAATTGGTGAAAGAATAGGAATAATAGGATTGGTTATGGAAAGGAGAAAATCAAAGAAAAATAGGTAATAATGAATATATATATATACGATTTTTAGAAAACTATCCTTGAAAAATATGTATTCGTAAAATTGTTTTTATTTTAGATAAGTATAAAAAAATACATAAAAATTACTTCGCAAAACTTTAAGTTTGTCAAAATAGGATATTTAGATAGGAGCTATTTTTTTATTAGTAAAAATAATATTTGATAAACACATAAAAATATGGAAAACCGATTTAGGCTAAAATTCTATGTTTTGTAATGATATATATGATTGATAGCATACTACTTATATTTAGTCAAAGTATTTAATAACTATATTAGAAAATTACTTATAATATTCGAAAACTATAATAGGAATTATAATTAAAATCTATATTTTTTTTTATTCAAAATATTCTAAATAAATTTTTAAAAGTCATAAAAACTATTTTATTATGTCAAAGCTATAATTTAACTAGGTAGAAAATATTATAATTATCCAAAAATAATACACTAATATAACTCAAAAATATCTTGATATGTATTAATAATAATTAACAAAATTAATATAAGTAAGCCAAACAAACATACTTAATTAATATCAAAATAACTTTAATGATAATAGTAATATAGCTATTATAACCATACAACATATTTTGTACATATAAAGAATAAATAATAATAATAATAATAATAACAATAATAATATGAAATAATAATAATAATAATACTAACCCTTTAAAAATCTATTAAGCCCATCCCCCTTTTTAATAATAATAATTCTAATAATAATAGTAATAATAATAATAATAATAATAATAATAATAATAATAATAATAATAATAATATCACAGTACACGAAAGCTGTTCTCTTCGAGGAGTCATCAGTACTCCATTAATTCGAGTACTTGAAAGAGGGAGAGAGAGCTAGGAGAGGGTTTGAGGGGGAGAGAGAGGGAAGGAGCGGAGGGAGAGAGAGCAATGGAGGAGTGGGGTCGGGCGTGGAGACTGGGCGGAGGCGGCGTGCACGCGACGACGGTGGCTCGCCATCACTCGGCGGCGACAGAGAGATCGAAAAGTGAGCAGAATCGCCGGCCGCGGAGGTGGAGAGGGAAGAAGAGGCGTGTGGGGATTCGTCGACGGGTGAAGCCAGGCTGACGCGACGGCAGAGGAAGTCAGGGAGAGAGACGGTGGTTGCGGACGACCGGGGTGGCACGGCAGGCAAGTGCGGCCACGGCTGTCAGGGGTTGGATTTACGACGATTGGGCTGGTCCGAGGAGTCGACGGCGATCGCGCGCGGAGGGCGGGCGGCGTTCGGGCACGACTCCGACGGAGGTAAGACACGGTGGTGGCGGGGGTGTTTGTTTTTATTTCTTTAATTTGGGGGTTCTGAGGATTTTGGTGGCGGTGGTCGTCTGATCAGCGATGCCCGTGGTAGCTGAGGTGGTGTTGGTCTGGTATTGGTCGAGGGTTTTCGGGGTCGCCGGCGTCGAACGTCGGTGATGGTGGTGGTTTGTGGTCAGGATGGTGGCTGGTGGATCTGTGCTGGTTGCGGGTGGCCGGGACTGGTGGTTCTGGTGATGGTGGTGTGGTAGTTTTGGTGACGGTGGTGTTGGGGGTTCTGGCGTGGATTTGCTGGTGGTGCCGCCGGTGGGTGTATGGAGGTCAGGGCGTGTGTGGTCGGGTTGACGGAACAGTGGGTGGTGGTTAGCAGGACGTGACCGGAGAGTCGGGCGGTCCGGGGGTAGTGATTGGAAGCTGCCGGGTATGGGTTTGCTGGAGCCGGGCACGGCCAAGGTGACGGGGTGGTCGGCCGTATCGACAGGAATGGTGGAGGTCGTGGGTCGTGAGGAGAGGTCGTAGGTTTTAGGATTTGGATATGTATTTTCGGGTTAGGGTGGTGTCGTGTCGGGTGTGTCTAACACGACGGGGGAGGATGTTCGGAGTTCTCGGACATGGGACAAAAATAATGTATATGTAATCGTGGAATAAGAATTGGACAGGAAGGGGACACAGACACGATGCACTTATTTTTTGGTTGAGGAGAATTTGTGGATGTGAGAAATTTATGGAGGAGTACCTGCCTATTTATAGGATGTGAAAATTGCCAGTTGGATAAGAATTAGGATTTATTTAAATCCCAATGGATAAATCCCGCTCTTAATTTAAATCAAATCAAAATAAGTTTAATCAATCTAATCCATATTAAATCTTAGATAAATCTGATCTTCAATCAAAATCATAATTTAAATCTTAATTTAAATTACCATAATATTAAATCATCAAAACTTCTAAATTATCTTTTATAAGTAATAAAAATAATCAATATTATATAATTTCAAAATTTGCAATAAATATTTTGAATATTGATAGAAAATATCTTTAAAATACCTTTTTAATAAATTAAGATAAATAATAAAATGATTTCGAGAATTCCGATATATACATGAATTAAATTTCATGTATCTCTTATGCAACTAGTACAAAATATCTTTGTATATATTATTTTCGAAATCGGCATAAATAAATAATTAAAGTAGCAACGTAGAAAATTTTGGTACTATAGCAAGAATAATAATTATATATTATTTTGAAACTAAAAAATAGAAAAAAGAATATATATATTTTTTTCTAAAATATGTACGCTCGCACATATTCACACTCGTTGAGCAATTTAAGAAAAACGAATTCCGTGTGCGACGTACAATACGACTATGTGACGTACAAATACAGTTTAAAAAACAAAAACAAATCCGTACCAATTTTAAATAATAATAAAAATAGTAAATATTTAGGGGTTTTACAGTACAAGAAATCATGAGAAGAATAATCTAGAGCAAATACAAAGTTCAAGGACGGTAGAAAAATTTCTAAAAGAATTTTCAAGCAGTTGTGGATTGAGATTCCTAAGGGTTTAATCGTTTTGCAAGCCCGCTCGGTACAACAACGTAACCGAAATGGCTAACTCGACCTGCATGGGCCACCAAATAAACATGTAACATCCCAGTCCCAAAATACGTAGGTCTAAGAGATCATATACATGCCAGCTACGTATCGAGAGGACTCCAGCCTAGCTCGAATACGTATAAGCTGTCTGGTTGTCCTAAATATACTATATCTCAATCTACTAAAGATCAGTAACAATAACGAATCAAGTGTAGTATGACTGATCAGACCGTATTACACAGATTCTAGAATAGGTAAATGTATTAGAGTGGATCCCCAATAACACATTTATCATGAGCAAGCTAGAAGAAAATAAAAGCTTGTAAAAGACTAGGCTAATAACAATAAGTATCAAATACTGGACAAAATATAAATAAGGACGATAATATAATAATAACAACAACTAAATATACCTGAAGTCTTAGAGTAGCAACCAGCATCCGTCAACGTACCATACATTCATCTAATACCTGGAGAGATCACCGGGTCCTCAGGGACTAGCAAGACACATAATATACATGACTACTGTACAATAAATAATATGCAAGAAAAATAGAAAATAGTACAAAGAAACAATATGAGACTAAAGAATAAGTGTAAGTGTCATGCCACCAAGGATAGTGCTATTATGCGTGACTATAAGTAAGTCAGGGTAACCGCAGGTCAATGGGAGCTCACAGTCCTATAGCCAGTAGACGATAGAGAATCCCTAACTATAGTAAGGCTCATTCGCACTCGATGGGAGCTCACGAATGAGGTGGTCAGGTATAGTCAATGTTTAATAACAAGTCAGGTTCAAGTGAAAACAATCACGATCAGGTCAAGTCAATCCAGTATAGGTAGTTGGATCAAAATCATATCTAGTCCAAGTCAAACAGGTCAGGGGATCATAGCATAGACAAAGCAATACTATCACTAGACATAATCATGATAAGGAAAATATAGCAAGTAATATGAGAAAGAGTAGTAATCTACGTGTACGTAAAACTACAAAATAATCATGACATGAATCAGGATAAACATGGAATCAAGTATGACAGAAAAGGATAGCAATCTAGAAATACATGCAAATATTATAAAGTTTGGCTAGGTGTACTTGCCTGCTGGTAGCAAAAAGTCCCAAAAATAACTCGTCAAATCAAAGAGTCTCGAAACATGAACTCACGCAAATACCTCCGGATGCTGAAACAAATATTGCCAATATTCCTGAAATAAGCAAAATAGCTAGGATAGGCTACCCATAAGTCCAATTCTGGACACAGGAGCAAAATAGCAATTTCGAATCAAAACGAAGTCCGCCGTTGCACCCGCTTTACACCAAAGAGCGTGCCAACAACTATGGTCTCTAAAGGCATCATACTATGTCTACGGGACCGGTTTGACGAGACAAACCTAATTGTATATCTAAAATTGGATTTCGGTAGGCCGTACACAAATTCGCCCGTTGGATCGGGTTACGGGCTCGCCAAAATAGCGTTCCGGTCGACCTTCTCAGAATTAGACCAAACTTGACACAAAGGACCAAAGAAATAATACGGTCCTGATGGCACATGTTTTGTCTCGGGATGACGAACGTGCACGAAGTTAGGGGCTAGTTTACAATGAGGCCGATATGGAGGAATTTGACGGGTACATGTTAAATTTGTCGCGTACACGCAACCAATTTCAGTTTCGTAAAAGCCCACACATCAGCGAAGTCATTACGCACCTTTCGATGCTTTCGGTTCATGACCACGTCACCCGGTTTGACAGAACGAATCCCGTTTCGGGAATTTTTTGTGTTTTAAAAACAAATTTTTGGTCAAGTTTAACCAAATTTTAAACATAATATAATAATCAAAAATAAAATAATTACTAGGTTTTGGTCTCGGATAGGTTGTCTAAAACTCTGTTTAAGCGATTTCGCAAAATTTTGGGATATCCTGGTCACAAATCGACCGCTAACAAGAGACGTTGGGACACTTTCTAACTCAAGAAAATTGAGTTTTTTCTCGACTTTGGAACTCGATTTTTGTCGCACATGATGCGAACTAAAACGAAATATTTGATGAGAATTAATGACGCATAGGTTGACTTCGTACCTGAGAAATTGGTTCGACAAAGAACGAATCATGGTGTTAGGAAATTAGCAACGAACAGGGCCCTACAGGTTGTTACAGCTGCTGCACCTTTGTTGTCTCTGGCACAGGCGGCTGCTACCACCGCCGGCGGCCACCGCGACGGCGGCATGCAGGGGAGGGGGTCTCGCACGCAGGGGATGGGATCGCACGGCCAGGTCTTGGCTAGAGTTATCTTCTCTCTCTGCCTCTCTCTATCTCATATATATATATATATATATATATATATATATATATATATATATATATATATATTTTATATATATATATATATATATATATATATATATATATATATATATATATATATATATATAAATAAACAGAAGGAGGGGCGGTCGGGTCCTGGGGAGATTTCTCAACTCACAAGAAATTCGTTTGAATTTCTCGCGAGTTATTCTCTTTCTTTTTTTTTTTAACTCTTAACCCTTATTAGCTATATTTATACACACATATATTTATATACATAATTAGGATGATATATATATATATATATATATATATATATATATATATATATATATATATATATATATATATATATCATCAAAATATATATTTGATATATATATATATATATATATATATATATATATTTTGATGATATATATATATATATTTTGATGATATATATATATATATATATATATATATATATATATATATATATATATATATATATATATATATATATATATCATACGAAATATATATATATATATATATATATATATATATATATATATATATATATATATATATATATATATATATATATATATATATATAATACGAAATATATATATATATATATATATATATATATAATACGAGTAATGGTTATTAGAACTCAAATAGTAACAAAGTAATTATAGCCTATATTTACAATCTCCATAATAAATTTTTATTTATGGGAATATTTATTTACCAACTTCATAGACAATAATATATTTACTTATGTATCTATTTAATAGGTACACATACAATTATATACATATAGCTTAAAATTCCAACATCCTACCTAGATATTTTTAAGAAAATTATTTATCTTACTAAAAGTAAAATATCGTTTTAATAGCAATAACATATATAATATATATAACAACTATTTATAAAATTTCCTAGTAGATCATTAAAAATAAAATACCAATTTATATCTATAACATATGTCTACATGGACGATGCTGGACACACTACCTGTCTACATGTGTTTGGGTTTAGTTCGGGCCTAGTCCGAACTAGTTTGATACAACCGAATTTCCTAAAAGTCACAATATTAATAAATAAATAATTAAATCCCTTATAAGGGGTTATGTCACAACTTTTATTGGTTTCCCTAATAGGGTCACTGCTATTGCTAGGCCCTCCCTAACATGGCTAAAATATTTGGCAAAGAACACAACTACACTAATCGTGTCAATATTCCTAGTTGTCATGTACCTCAAACTTAACCATGACTAAGGCTATATATATATATATATATTTTGTATATATATATATATATATATATATATATATATATATATATATATATATATATATATATATATATATATATTTTGTATATATATATATATATATATATATATATATATATATATATATATATATATATATATATATATATATATATAGTATTAGGCTATTATAAGTATAATCATATACATATACAAAATTATATATAACTTTATTTGGCCTAAAATAAATTCAAAATAATTCTTACTAAGTCATGGTAACCTAACATGGCTCTACCAAGTGGGGTTTGCTAGGTTAGGATCCAAATATAGTTTTTGTGCCATTCACAAATAAATAGCACATGAGAATTCAAATGAGTGGCAAACCCTTGGTATGTTAGTCATAGGCTCAAAATGGGTACAAACAATATATTGGGTCAAATGATTTTGATCGATGTTGAGTCCCGAACTCAAGTTGAAAGTTATGTCGAGAATTACAGTAAAAGGTAAATTGGCCTAAATTGATCCAAAGTTGCGTGAAGTCAAAAGAATATTGGAGAACAAGTTGGGATGGGACATAATATATCAAGTTAAAAGTGGGCTTGTCTACTTAAAAACTTATGAAGGACGCGTCGTAAGATTAGCATTTCTTGTGCTCCAAAAATCAAAACTACGGAAAGGTACATCTATAATCATAATTAAGAATAAATATAATCTAATAGATAGAATTCACGTAAAATAAATAAAAATAAAAAATAATTCCTAAAAATTAGGGTCCTCATAGGTAAGAATTACTGAAGGAATTTGAGGTGGATCTTCAATACCATCCAGGCAAGGCCAATGTGGTAGTAGATGCTCTGAGCTGGAGAGGTCGTGCATTCTTCTTGACATCACAGAGGCATATTTTAGAAGATCTTTAAGAGATAGAAATTGAGATAATTTTACCGCGGGATACAGGAGTGATTGCCATTTGCAGATTCAGTCAACATTGGTAGAATAAATTAGAGCAGCTCATACAGAAGACCCACATATCTAGAAACTTTGATCCAAATGTGAATCAGGTCTCAGGAACGAGTTGGTACTTCATGAAGATGGGACACTTAGATTTGGAAGTCGTCTTTGTGTTCCGAGTGGAGACCTTCAATAGAAAGTCATGTTAGAAGCTTATAGTTCTTCGTATATTCCATCCATCGTGGTCGAACGAAGATATATCAAGATATAAAGCAGCTCTTTTGGTGGAATGTCATGAAGAGAGCGAAAACGAGGTTCATTTCCCATTGCATGATATGTGAGCGAGTAAAGGCAGAGCAGCAAAGACCAGCATGATTATTGCAACCGATTCCTATTCTGGAGTGGAAGTGGAAGAACATTACGATAGATTTTGTGACCGGTTTACCTAGATCCCCGACTAGTAAAAGCACTATCTAGGTGATAGTGGATCGATTTACGAAGGTAACTCATTTTCTTCCTTTTAGAGTGGGGTAGTCTATTGAGTAGTTGGTAGATATGTATATGAAGCAGATAGTGAGACAACATTTTGTTCTGTCAGCATAGTATCATATCGAGACACCCGGTTCACCTCCCATTTTTGATAAAGCTTACATCGAAGCTTGGGTACTAGACTGAGGTTCACTACAGTTTACCGTCCGCAAACAAATGGGTAGTCAGAGAGGACCATCCAGACCTTGGAAGATATGTTGCGAGCTTGTACACTAGATTTTGGTGGTTCATGGGAGGGCCACCTTCACCTGGTCGAGTTCTCATACAACAACAGTTGTCAAGCGAGTATTTATATGGCTCTGTTTGAAGTATTATATAGAAGGAAGAGCATATCTCTTCTAACATGGGACGATTTGGGTGAACAAAAATTATTCAGACCGTAGATGATCACGCAAATAATAGAGATAGTTAAGATGATCAAAGGACATCTTCGAGTTGCGTAGGATAGGCATCTTCATTTGGCAGACCAGCATCGGAGACCCCTAAAATTTGGTGTCAGTGACCAAGTATAAACCCCTAAATTTTACTATAGATTTTTTAATTATTTATTTTATTTTAGTATTTGTACATCGAGTGCGAATACGTATATACGAAGTATTTAATTATTTTATACAAAAAAATATTTTAAGTTTTCAGTAAAAATAGAAAATAAATATTTTGATTTGGAACACATATAAGGTAAATATGTTTCGTTTTGTTTTATATATAAAAAGTGTCCTACCTATTTTCATTCAAGCTTTATTTTTATTATTATATAATGCTATTTCTTTTATTGTACAAGTATAGGTACCAAATTTGAAAATAATATTTATGTAAATATTTGGTACTAGTTGCGTACGAGGTGCATAAATATATAATCATGTATATTTTATAAAAATTTGATTTTTTTTTTGAAAAAGTTATTTGAAATTATTTTTTAATTTATGAATAAGTAATTAAATTATTTGAAGTTATTTTATTTATAAGAAGGTATTTTTATTTTTAAATATTATGCTTTAAATTGGGATTGGATTTTGTTGGACTAGTTTTAAATTGATTTAAATTAATGTAAGACTTATCTAATGGGGTTTAAAGGGTCCTAATCCAATTCTAACCAGGACTTCTCCACCATATTTATAGGGGAGACTAGCATTATTTTCTACAAAAAAATTTCTTTATAAAATTTTCTTTATCCAATTTGTGTCGTGCATCGTGTTGGTGTCCACCTACTTCGTGTCAGCCGTTACGAACTCGGGTCAGACCCCTGGTATCTTTCCACTATATTGTATTTTTATATATACATTTATTATCCCCATGTCCGACATACCCGGACACTTTCCCCAAAAACCTCCTCGTTTCAGTGTCACGCAGGACACACCGACACAATACAACCCCTAAACCCAAAATTCCTTCAAACCCTAACCTAACCCTAACCGTGAAATTTTTTCACCGCCTCCTAATCTACTACTAGCTACTCCACCTGTCCGACCCAGTGCCAGCGCACGACCAACTACCAGCTCTGGCCACCCTCTTCCTGTTTCGACCACCACCTCCGCCACTAATCCCTCACCACTGCCATTTCCCATCACCACTACCGCCACACCCGAACTAGCTCGGCTTTCTCCGTCTACATATCTAAGCCATCGTCGTCGAGCCGGTGACCACCTCTGCCATCATCTTTCTGCGTCACCATCAAACACCACCGTGACCACCGCTATACTCCTCCACCACCGACCACACCACACGAAATACAATTGAACCTCGCTTTTTCCCCGCGTCGGCCATCCTTCCGTCAAGCCAAGCGCCTCTGTCGTTGCTACGATGAAGAGGCCAGCACCACCTTGTCTCCACCGGATCTATGCCTCCAGCAGCACCAGCCTCCGGCGAGCCACCTCCGTCGTACGACAAGCACCAAATCTGCACCGTCGTATCCGGGGTGAGCCTCCACCGCGTGCTACTGCACGGGTCTCAAGCGTCATGTCAATCGCTGCTATCTGATGAGCACTGGTAAGCCCCTCATTCCTTTTCTCCCGCTCTCTCTACTAAGCCTCTCCCTCACTTTTCCTTCTCCTTTTTTCTTTCATAAACAAATTTCTCTCTCTTTTTAGGAAGAAGAGAGCAGATTTTTTACTTTGGATTTGGATTTTGCTTCTCACACTTGGGCTAACCCATAGGTATTGGAGGGGAGGGCCATTAGGGCCGAGCCTTTTTTATTTATCTTATATTTTTTGTTTTGAGGCCTATATATTTATATTATATATATATATGTATACTCCATATATATGTATGTATATGTAAAATAGTATAATAATAAATTTTTGGTAATATTTATTATGATTACTGTTATTATTACCATATTTAATATTATTATTACTATTAGTATTTTTTTAAAAAATATAAAAATAATATTTCTATAAATTTTGGTGACAAAAAATATGCATGGGATCCGCATTATTTTCAAAATTAGTTTTATAAGATTATATATTCCTATGACATTGTTTTGTCCTAAACCATTTTTTTTTAGATTTTATATTTTTCTAAAAATATTTTGATTTATAAAAAGTAGTTAGTAAGTTTTGCAATGATTTCTAGTCTTCTCAAATATTTATTTTTACTAATAAAATATGGCTCTATACCTAAAAATCATATTTTACAAATTAGGATTTTTAGCCTGAAATAATTTTTGATTTTCTAGTATTTGTCTAAAGACATATTTTAAATAATAAAATATATTTTTAAGTATTATAAGTATTTTTCTAAAATAATATAAGTATTTCCTCTGCGAATTGTCACTAACTATCACGATTAATCATGGCTAATCGTATTTCATATTCTCTTACAAAACTGGACTTCCTTATGCCGCCCCTAGCTAATTGGACTATTCTGGACTCGATAGAATAGTATGTGCCATCATCGGAGGCCATCTTGTAAAGTTATAATAGCAAAGTCAAATTTTGTGCCATCATGATCATCGCACCATACTAGGCGTCAATACCAGGCATCTTGCCATTTACTGCTTATTTACTTTAGCTCACATATTGCATGCACTTATTTATTATTTATTCTTACAAAATAAATTGTGATAAATAGTCATAATTTATTGCACGCATTTATTTTCTATGCACATTAAACCTAGATTTAAGAGAGCACCCCTCGTCTTTGTTGCATTTATAGGCCTTGACACATTTGTGGTACGAAGTTGTGAGTCTTATGTAGATTTCGGACTTGCATAGCTGGCTGGCCACTAGTATGTATAATTCGTACGATAAAATTAATCACTAATAGTATTTTGAATGATTAGTTTTACTTAGCGGTTAATAGAGGTTACATGTGTCGTGGATACGACAAAGATAGGCATATGGGTGGAGGACATTTCCTTAGCGTATGGGCTGCTATGCATATTGCCTTTTGTGATCGTACACTCCATCGGAGATGCAGGCTGATGATCCCTTTACTTCTACTGACGTCCACTAACGTTCCATGAAGCATTATGCTCTTACTGTTACTGATGACTACTGTTGCTTCACTGAACGTTATGCTCTTAGGCCCTGGTGCCCAAGTGGGGACTATGTTGATCCCATTTTTAGCCAAAGATCCCATGAATTTGAGGTTTGTTCTTAAATTTCATTCACATGGAATGGTTTAACAACCTTATTTGTTTAGGTATAGGTACATTTGGTTTGTGTACTTATATCTGATCACGGCTTGAAATGGTATTTTGTTGCAAACTAGTGGTCATACTTTGTCCTTGTTTGGTTGTAGGTGTGGTTCGCTTCTTCCTTGATAAAATACTGAACCTTATTGTGGTCCGAATAGTATATTGGATTATGGCATGGAAAGGTACTTTATTATGGATTAGAGTGCCATTTCCTGTCCTCGTTGGGTTAGAAAGATGGTACACTAATTCAAGGGTGGAGTATTGGACCATTTTATGATCTGGTTGACTTATTGTTGAGCAATTTTATTCAGTTACATGGCATATTTTTTGTATCTTGTTATATCCTTTTAAGGACATGGTGATTTCTCCAAGTGTGTGTGTGTATTTTTTTGACTATCTGCAGGAGTTCCCGCCAAGATCATGGTCTTCTCTTTTCTATCGAAGATGACATGTACTTGGATCATCTTTTGTTGCTCGTATTTCTATTTTGCTATTTCTACCTTTTTAGTTTCATATTGGTAATGGATTTGTCTCCATCCAGCAACATGTAAAATAATATTTCATATTTGATTCTATAAGAAGCTTTATTCTTTTATTTTGTGGATATGATTAGTTAGCCATGATTATACGATTGGCGTGTTTACGTACCTAGTCCTACGCATTTTGGGACTGGGCATTATACTAAGTATTTTTGCAGATTTTTCCTACTCGGGGAGTCATTAGATTTGGAGCCCGAGAAAAGCTTAGCCCGCGATACGTTAGTCCTTTTGATATTCTCGTACGAGTAGGCGATGTTGCTTATTATCTTGCCCTTCCGCCTTTAAAACGTGATGTACATGATGTTTTTCATGTATCGTAGTTATGTAGGTATGTCCTAGATCCGAGCCACATATTTGACCATTCTGACCTAGTCTTTGGTACCAATTTGACTTACGAGGAACAATCTATATCCATTTTGGATCAAAGAGAAGGTGCTCAAGAACCAAATTATTAAGCTTATCTGTGTCACTTGGAGCCATCACTCCCTAGAAGAATTGACATAGGAGTGCGAGGATGAGATTAGACCTCAATATCCGCGCTTATTCGACTCAGAAGGCATATTCTATTCTTATGACTTTGTCCATTGATTTTTGTGCCTTGTAGCACCATATAATAGATTATGCTTTTCATAATTACCTAGTTGATTGGTATGATTGTATGTGTAGTTAGACTTATAAATAATATTTTGCTTGCCCTAATTTCTCTATCTTGTCTTGATTGAAATTTCGAGAAATTTTTTTTTGAAGGAGAGTAGAGATGTCACTCTTCGTTCTTGGTATACATATTTTCTTCTACTATTCATGTACATAGTATATGGTAACTGTAACATAAGCACATATATCCTGTATTGACACCTAATCATAGCATAGAATAGTATCTTGTCGTGGAGTAGTGTGCCATCCATTGTCCTTATATAGTTGTAGGTGTGGTTCACTGTCTCGATGATGAAATAACATGACTGGGTAACGCCCCAGTCCCAAAATATGTAGGACTAGGAACGTAGATATGCCAGCCGTATAATAAATATACTTAAGCTATAAAATGCAGTAGAACCATGACTAGTCTCATCCACATAAAATAAATAAGTAAAAGATATCATATAATGATGATGAATTATCTTGATACAATATGTTGGGTGGAGACACATCCACTACCAACCAAATAGAAGAAAAGAAATACATGGTATATAAAATAATTTGATGAAGGTAGCAAGATAGATACAAGGCACGTCATCTTTGAATAAATGGAGAAGACCACGACCTCGGCTAGAATACATGCGGAAGACATGAATACACACCTGGAGAGATAACCAGGTCCTCAGAGGGACGTAACAAGACACATAATATCATGCCAATATAACTAAATATAAATTGCTCAAATAAATAAGTCAATTGAATTATAACATGGTCCAATATACACCATTGAACTAGCGTACCATCCCCCCAACCAAATAAGGACAGGAGATGGTAAACTAATTCACGATGACGTATCTTTCCATGCTATGAATCCAATATGGTATCCGGACCCCAACAAGGTTTAATACCTTCTCATCAAAGTAGTAAGCCACACCTACAACCAAACAAGGACAAGGTGTGACGAACTAATCCGTGACAAGTTATTGTTCCAAGTCACGGTCAGATACAAGTACCCAAAATAAAAGTACTCATACCTAACGGATAAAGGTGCCTAATCATTCTAGTGAAATGTAGTTAAGAACAATCCTTCCTAAGCATGGGCCCTGGCTAAAATAGGATCGGCATAGTCCCACCTTGGGGCACCAGAGGCCCAATCAATACGAGCATAACGTTTTGCAGAACGCCAGTGGCCGTCAGTAATCATGGATAATCTCACCCGCGTCTCCGGCAGAGCTCACGGGTTACAAAAGGGAAAGTGCATAGTAGCCCATACTCTAAGGTATTGTCCTCCCCTCCCAATGCCTATTATGTTGTATCCACAACACAAAACCTTTATTAACCGCTAAGTCAAACTAAGCATGCAACCTCTATTAGCGGTTATTCCTATCGTACGGCTTATACGCACCAGTGGCCAGCCAGTCACGCATGTTCGTGTTCTACATGCGACACACAACTTCGTGGTACAACATGTCAAGGCCAATGAATGCAACACACAAGGTGGTCCCTTAAATCTAGGTTTAATGTGTAAGAAAAATAATACATAGCAGGAGATATAACTGAACAGTAAGTTCTAACAAGTTATGTCATGTATCACAGTTTATTTTACATAAAGAAAATAATGAATAATACATAAAATATGAGCTAAAATAAATAAACAACAAATGGCAAGGTGTCTTGCCTGGTTGGACGTCTGGTGTGCTGCGATGATCAAGGTGGCACAAAATGCAACTTTGGTGCAACAACTATGCAAGGTGACCTCTGATGGTGGCACAGATAGTTTCATTGGGTCAAGAAGGGTCAAATTAGTTAGGGTCGATAAGAGGAATGACAGAATTGGTAGGAGGATAGGAATAATGGGCTTAGTCTTGGACCGAAAGAGAATCGAAGGAATAATATATATTCTATTTTTAGAAAATATCTATAATATTTGAAAACTAGATTTTATTGGTAAATAAATTTTAGATAAAGTACATGCTTGAAAATAATAACAATATTTTTAGGCTAAAACTCCAAGTTTGTCAAAATACTATTTTTAGGTAGAAATCTATATTTTTGTTAGTTAGAAATATTTTTAGATTAAAAATAGAATTTGCCAGATAAAAATTTTATAGTTCAAAGAGCTATAGTTGAAATAACATGTAACAATATTTTTCACAAATATATTACTATAATTATTTTATAAAATTTACCAAAAATATTACTACTATATTAATAATGGCAAAATATTACAATACCCATTTATGATTCATACCTATATGTTTTATCAAATAGAACAACCAAATAATAATAATAATAATATTAATATTAATAATAATAATAATATAATAATAATAATAACAATAATAATAATAATAATAATAATAATAATAATAATAATAATAATAATACTGGTATTAATAATAAATCAGTAATACTAACACTTATCAAATATTTTATACCTAAAATTTTGATCAATATATCTGCTGTTAATAAATCACAACACAATAAAACAAAAAAAAAAGAAAAAAAAGTATGCAAGTAGGCCCAGGTCTCGAGAACAGTTGTTCTTTATTCGTCTGATGGTAATTTTAGAAAGAAACAAAAACAAACAGTACTTCTTAAAGAAGGGAGAAGAGAGAGAGAAGAAGTGAGAAAAAGTCAGAACTAAAAAAAAGAAAAAAAATGGAAGAAGGGATGAGCGAAAGAAGAAGAGTGGAGAGCGGGGGAACGAAGGAGAGAGTGAGGAAGGGGAGATGAGCAGAGGGAGAGGGATGCACGGGCGGCTCCGACGTTCGGTAACCGCCGACGGAGGCCGGGAAGGAGGAGAGAGGAGCTGCTGGAGAGACTCACAGAGAGATCGAGAGGGATAGGCGGTCGAGAGAAAGGGTTTAGGGGGAGGCGTACAAGGGTGCTCCGGTGGACAGTGGGGAGAGGGCGGTGGATCGGCACGGTGGAGGAGGCTCGCGCACAGCTGCGCGGTCGGAACGCCGGCGGAAGGAGGTAAGTGGTGGTGGTGGTCGTGGTTTTGTTTTATTTTTTTGGGGTTTTAGGTTTGGATAGGCCGGCCACGGCGGGGGTGGCCGGTTACGGTGGCGGTGGTTGTGGTTCGGGTGGTGGTGGCTATCGTGATGGTGAGTGGGATCGAGGTTGTGGTGATGATGAAGTTGGTGGTTGTGTTGGTGGCAGGGGTGTGCTGTGGGAGGAGGAGTTTGGCGGTGGTGGTTTGTGGCAGAGACGGAGGCTGGCAGTGGCTGGTCGTGATGTGGGATCGGGCGGTGGTAGTGGCTGACAGTGGTGGTGTGGTCGGGTAGCTGTGTGGAGCGGGGTCTGGCATGGTGCGGCGTTGCGGCGGTGGCCGGGATGACGAGGGTCGTGGTGGTGCGTCGGTGTTTTGGGGCACGGCGGTGGCGGTTGGTGGTTCGGCATTGTGTTAGTGGGTGATGGAGGTGGTTAGGTTCGGCCGATGGAAATGAGGGATGGGACAGGAGGAACGATGGAGAATCGGGGGTGGCGGTTATGGTGGTGTCCGGGATTGTCGGACATGGGGACTATTGTATATGTATTAGAAAATTTTTAGTGGATGGGACGGGGACACGGACATGGACACGATGCACGAACTGTGTTTGTGGTGAAAAAATATTTGGAGATAGTTGTGGAGAACTCAAGGAAAGCTCCCCTATATATAGGGTCGAGGAATTCCTTAGTAGATAAGGATTAGGATCCAAATAGATAAATACTTTTAATTCAAATAATTTTTAAAACAATTCAAATCAATTCCAAATTCAATCCAATTTAAATATAGATAAATCTACCTTTACATTAAATACTAAATCCATAAATTCAAATTGTAAATCATCATAATTAATTTAAACAAATATCAACCGTTTTAAAATATATTTTTATGAACACTAAAATCATAATAATAATTAATTTCAAAAATTACATTATTATTTAAAAATAAACTAATAAAATATTTATGAAATATATATGTATGCACGAAGAATATTATTTATTATTAATAACTGTTATAAATGAAAGGCTTTTATAATTAATATAGCAAACTTAGAAAATTTTGGTACGATAGCAAGAATAATTATTATATATATTATTTTGAAACAATAAAAATAGAAAAATATTTTTCAAAAAAATATGTACGCTCGCACATATTCGCACTCGTCGAGCAATTACGAAAAACAAAATTTTGTGCATGACGTACAATGCAACTACGCGACGTACGAATATAAAAAAAATTAGTACCAAATTTATTTTTATAAAATAGTAGAAATTTAGGGGTTTTACATCCTACACAACTTAAAAGATTTTTGTCCTCAAAATTAAGAACTTGTAGGGGGTGAGAAGGCACAAGGGGGTATTTGTGAGGAACAATCATTCACAACGTTCAACAAAATATGCATTAGGAAATCGCAATTTCAATAATGGCGAGGATAAATCATGGATATGGCTAACTAACGCCAGAAGGAAAATGATTAGGGTTAAGATAGCATGCATAAGGAATAGTACGGTATCAAGAGATATAAATTTGAGAACTTAAAGACATGGTTCCTTGAGAGTAGGTTGAGGGCACGATTAAGAGAACGAATTAGATTCACTCCTAAATTAAGCGATTAGAAGGTCATGATAGGGCCGAGAAAAGGACGAGTAGTTTAAGATGAAGATATAGCAACATCGAGTGATAATGGTCATAATCGATAGGAAGGCTAGAGGAAGTTCTAGTATAACGCCTTCGTCCTTCTAAAATAGGTGAAGACGAAAGCAATAAGGAGTTCAATAAATGATATTATCGAATACGAATACGTGGTGCAAAGACGATCGAATAATTTCAAAAGAATTCTCAAGACAGTCGTGGATGGGACTGTAAAGGCCAAGTTTAATTATGTTCCATCCACGTAGAATAATGGACAAAAGCGAACCAAAGTGCACTTGGTTGATCAGACCATCATGCACCAGTTCTGATTAGACAATATGTTAGTGAGCGGCCGCTCAATAGCATATGCCTTAATCAAGCTTGATAAAGAATTAGCTTACAAATACTAGGCTATATTAGCATCATTAATCAAGGTAGTAAAAAATTGGCACATGAGGTTTTAGGTTGAAAAGAAAGCAGAATTAGTTTAATTCCTTAAGTCTTTAAGTCATCTCCTGTGTTGGTCTCCATACAGTCGTCCTACAGTCTTCTTGTCCAAGTCCTTGGTTGGCTAGATGGGTTAAGATCCTCTAAATTCTAGAACCTAAGTGAACTTGCTAATATTGGTCATAAGGACAAAGGGATTGCTAGGTCATAAGGCATTCTATCCAACTTAAAAGAATTAAACTAATGGTGTTTTGGGACAAAAGAAACATGTCCAACTAGTAGGGGGTACCTGTCTAACCTCTAGCAAACACGAAGGGAAGATAAGAATTATGATAGAAGTAATCAAGCAAGATGCAGTTGATGAGTCGAATGATAGTTCGAATATGGAATCGAGAAAAGAGGTCGAGTATGTGGATGAGATCCTAAACTTCTAATCCTATTCACAGGCTTGCTTTGTACGGTAAAGTAACCAAATAAGTTATCTTGACCTGTATGGGCTACCACAAAAATATATAACGCCCCAGTCCCAAAATACGTAGGACTAGGAACGTAGACATGCCAGCCGTATAATAAATATACGTAAGCTATAAAATACAGTAGAACCATGACTAATCTCATCCACACAAAATAAATGAATAAAAGATATCATATAATGATAATGAATTGTCTTGATACAATATGTTGGGTGGAGACACATCCACTACCAACCAAATAAAAGGAAAGAAGTACATGGTATATAAAATGATTTGACGAAGGTAGCAAGATAAATCCAAGACCTCGACCAAATGTTGGGTGGAGAAGACCACGACCTCGGCTAGAATATCTGCGGAAGACATGAACACACACCTGGAGCGATAACAAGTTCCTCAGAGGGACGTAACAAGACACATAATATCATGCCAATATAACTGAATATAAATTGCTCAAATAAATAAATCAATTGAATTATAACATGGTCCAATACACACCATTGAACTTGCGTACCATCCCCCCAGCCAAACAAGGACAGGAGATGGTAAACTAATTCACGATGACATATCTTTCCATCTATGAATCCAATATGGTATCTATACTCTAACAAGGTTCAATACCTTCTCATCGATGTAGTAAGCCACACCTACAACCAAACAAGGACAAGGTGTGACGAACTAATCTGTAATAAGTTATTGTTCCAAGCCACGGTCAGATACAAGTACCCAAACTAAAAGTACTCATACCTAACGGATAAAGGTGCCTAACCGTTCTAGTGAAATGTAGTTAAGAACAATCCTTCCTACGTATGGGCCTTGGCTAAAATGGGATAGGCATAGTCCCCCCTTGGGGCACCAGAGGCCTAATCAATACGAGCATATCATTTCGCAGAATGCCAGTGGCCGTCAGTAATCATGGATAATCTCACCCGCATCTCCGACTGAGCTGACGGGTTACAAAAGGGAAAGTGTATAGTAGCCCATACGCTCAGGTATTGTCCTCCCCTCCCAATGCCTATTATGTTGTATCCATAAGACAAAACCTCTATTAACCGCTAAGTCAAACTAAGCATGCAACCTCTATTAGCGGTTATTCCTATCGCACGGCTTATACGCACCGGTGGCCACCCAGTCACGCTCCGTATTCTACATGTGACACACAACTTTATGGTACAACGTGTCAAGGCTAATGAATGTAACACACAAGGTGGTCCCTTAAATCTAGGTTTAATGTGTAAGAAAAATATTACATAGCAGGAGGTATAACTGAACAGTAAGTTCTAACAAGTTATGCCATGTATCACAGTTTATTTTGCATAAAAAAATAATAAATAATACATAAAATATGAGCTAAAATAAATAAATAGCAAATGGTAAGGTGTCTTGCCTGGTAGGACGCCTGGTGTGCTGCGATGATCAAGGTGGCACGAACAGCGACTTTGGTACAACAACTATGCAAGTTGACCTCTGATGGTGGCACGGACAGTTCCATTGGGTCCAGAAGGGTCAAATTAGTTAGGGTCAATAAGGGGAAGGATAGAATTGGCAGGAGGATAGAAATAATGGGCTTAGTCTTGGACCGAAAGATAATCGAAGGAATAATATATATTCTATTTTTAGAAAATTTTTATAATATTTGAAAACTAGATTTTATTAGTAAATAAATTTTAGATAAAGTATATGTTTGAAAATAATAACAATGTTTTTAGGCTAAAACTCCAAGTTTGTCAAAATACTATTTTTAGGTAGAAATCTATATTCTTGTTAGTTACAAATATTTTTAGATTGAAAATAGAATTTGAAAGATAAACATTTTATAGTTCAAAGAGCTATAGTTGAAATAACTTGTAATAATATATTTCACAAATATATTACTATAATTATTTTATAAAATTTACCAAAAATATTACTACTATATTAATAATGACAAAATATTACAATACCCGTTTATGAGTCATATATATATGTTTTATCAAATAGATCAACCAAATAATAATAATAATAATAATAATAATAATAATAATAATAATAATAATAATAATACTGGTAAGAATAATAAATCAGTAATACTAACACTTATCAAATATTTTATGCATAAAATTTTGATCAATATATCTGCTGTTAATAAATCACAAAACAATAAAACACAAAAAAAGAAAAATAAATAAATAAATAAAAGTATGCGTGTAGGCCCAGTCTCGAGAATAGTTGTTCTCTATTCCTCTGATAGTAATTTTAGAAAGAAACAAAAACAAACAGTACTTTTTAAAAAAGGAAGAAGAGAGAGAAGAAGTGAGAAAAGTCAAAACTAAAAAAAAGAAAAAAATGGAAGAAGGGATGAGCGAAAGGAGAAGAGTGGAGAGCGGAGGAACGAGGGAGAGAGTGAGGAAGGGGAGATGAGCAGAGGGAGAGGGATGCACGGGCGGCTCCGACGTTCGTCAACCGCCGACGGAGGCCGGAGAGGAGGAGAGAGGAGCTGCGGGAGAGACTCACGGAGAGATCGAGAGGGATAGGCGGTCGAGAGGAAGGGTTTAGGGGAAGGCGCGCAAGGCTGCTCCGATGGACAGCGGGGAGAGGGCGGCGGATCGGCACGACGAAGGAGGCTCGCAAGCAGCTGTGCGGTCGGGACGCTGGTGGAAGGAGGTAAGTGGTGGTGGTGGTCGTAGTTTTGTTTTATTTTTTTGGGGTTTTGGGTTTGGATATGTCGGCCACGACGGGGGTGGCTGGTTGCGGTGGCGGTGGTTGTGGTTCGGGTGGTGGTGGCTATCGTGATGGTGAGGAGGATCGAGGTTGTCGTAATGATGAAGTTGGTGGTTGTGTTGGTGGCAGTAGTGTGCTGCGGGAGGAGGAGTTTGGCGATGGTGGTTTTTGGCAGAGACGGGGGCTGGCGGTGGCTGGTCGGGATCTGGGATCGGGCGATGGAAGCCACTGACGGTGGTGGTTTGGTCGGGTGGCTGGGATGACGGTGGTGGTGTGGTCGGGTGGCTGGGCTGACGGTGGTGGTGTGGTCGGGTGGCTGTGCGGAGTGGGGTCTGGCATGGTAAGGCATGGCGGCGGTGGCTGGGATGACGAGGGTCGTGGTGTGCGTCGGTGTTTTGGGACACGGCGGTGGCGGTAGGTGGTTCGGCATTATGTTATTGGGTGATGGAGGTGGTTGGGTTTGGCCGACGGGAAGGAGGGATGGGACAAGAGGAACGACGGAGAATCGGGGGTGGCGGTTATGGTGGTGTCCGGGATTGTCGGACACGGGGACTATTGTATATGTATTAGAAAATTTTTAGTGGATGGGACTGGGACACGGTCATGGACACGATGGACGAACTGTGTTTGTGGTAAAAAATATTTGGAGATGGTTGTGGAGAACTCAAGGAAAGCTCCCCTATATATAGGGTCAAGAAAATCCATAGTAGATAAGGATTGGGATCCAAATAGATAATTACTTTTAATTCAAATAATTTTTAAAACAATTCAGATCAATTCCAAATTCAATCCAATTTAAATATAAATAAATCTACCTTTACATTAAATACTAAATCCATAATTTCAAATTGTAAATCATCATAATTAATTTAAACAAATATCAACCGTTTTAAAATATATTTTTATGAACGCTAAAATTATAATAATAATAAATTTCAAAAATTATATTATTATTTAAAAATAAATTAATAAATTTTTTATGAAATATATATATGTATACACGAAGAATATTATTTATTATTAATAACTGTTATAAACGAAAGGCTTTTATAATTAAAATAACAAACTTAGAAAATTTTGGTACGATAGCAAGAATAATTATTATATATATTATTTTAAAACTATAAAAATAGAAACATGTTTTTCAAAAAAAATATGTACGCTCGCACAAATTCGCACTCGTCGAGCAATTACGAAAAACGAAATTTCGCGCACGACGTACAATGCAACTACGCGACGTACGAATACAAAATAAAAAAATCAGTACCAAATTTATTTTTAAAAAATAGTAGAAATTTAGGGGTTTTACACAGTGTGTTGGGATCTAGATTATTTTTATAATGTAGCATGACATATAGAATATATTAGTATGGTTAGGATTAAGGTTTAGTGGGACCACCCCTACCTTCATATAAATAATCTCTTCCATTCTCTCTCCTCATTCACTCTCATTTACTCCTTCCAACCAACCCACAAGCAAGTACATCTTGCACTAATGGAGAGACCACTTGCCTTTTTTATTATTTCTTTACATTTGATTAGTCTAAATTATGTATCTAAACCTTCTCTAGATGTTTAGTTTTTGGAGTTTTCGGGATGGCTAGTTTAGTATAGATCTAAATTTGAAAGTTAGGATTTTTGGAGTTTTTGGTAGAAATGATGTCCTAAAAGTGCTTATTTTTGAAAAGTAGTTGTTCCATGTGGTAGAAATTTTGATTTTATATAGTTTTGGTTTTTATTTCACCAGATTTTGAGTCCTAGAACACAAGTTATGGCCCTTGGAAGTTTTCGAAACTTCCATGGCAGACCTGCTTTTTGGGGACGATGAATCAATTCAAATTTCTAGATTACTACAATAATTAACCAACTATTACTAATTATTTATAACGAATAATCAACTAATTATTAGTAAAATATTTACTAATTTCTATATATAAGTAACGATTGTTAACTAATACTAATACACTTTATTCGTTACCCTATCCCATTATAGGCTCGGCCTGGCCCAAATACTAATAAAGCCTAAATTAAATTCTAATATAGTTTATTATTTACTTAATACCTAGCTTACTATAAAGCCCGACCCAAGGTACAAAAATCCTATAATAAATTCTGTCCTAAAATACTGAATCCATCTAGTCCAATAATATATTCAGCCTAGCCCAACCAGTAGTTCAAGCCCTGGCCACTGAGCTCAAAAGCCTGTAGGCTCGGCCTACAGATACCAACCAATGGACCCAACCCATGGTATGTCACCACATGACCATTCAAAAGCAATATTAACAACCCAAAGCCCATGAAACAATCCAAGCCCATAAAATCTGCTAATCTCTCTCTGGAGAGAGAAAATCTTCAAAAACCTAAAAAAGTGAAAGAAATTGAGGATGATCTCACTTGAGCTTCTGAGCTCGATGCGGCGATCTTATGCGGGAAAGAAGAGAGGGTATGGACGAAGAAGACGGCAGGTGGCAATGGCAGTAGCGACTCCGGACTTAGACACTGTGGTGGTTTGAGGATGGGATGACGAGTGGATCTCGAGGTGAGGGTGGGTCCAAACAACTAATACTGGTCGAATCTGCTCACAAAAATAGTATACGAGGTCGTGGACCTCCAGGAGGGCTGGATCTAACGACAACGATGATCGGCTGGCTACAATGACTGGGGGTAGATACTGGGGTCGAGAAAAGAAGGAGTTCTATAGTAGCACGGTGGTGTATGGTGACTTGGATGGTGGAGTGGATCTCAAGGCGGTGGTCGGTCGGATGCGTATGATGGAGGTGGTGGAGATGGATCTGGTGGTCACTAGATCTAGATATGGCGGTGCTCGTGGCTGGAGAACGGGAAGGTGGTGGTGATGATGAAGATGATAGCATGGGGTTTACGATGATCTGATAGTGGTGGTAATCATGATGGAGGTCGGCTGGGTGGCCGAGATGGTTGTAGTTGTGGTGGATCAAGGCTGTCATTGATGAGACGTGAGAGCCGGACGTGTCAGCTCCGATTCGATAAACATCAGACACGATGCCGAGTCAGTTACGGAGGAGCTCTGTGTCCATGTCTATTTGCCATGACAAAAGGTTATACGAACTTTTGTATATTAAACGTGTAAAAGAGTACAAGTGATTCATAAACAAAAGATCTAAGTACAAAATTTCTAGAAAAGTGTGACAGTGGAGATCGAGTACTGCAGTAGCTCCTTTACTCCGTTGACGATCTGACGATGAGTTGAACTTGCTCTTACTTTCTGGTGCTTCTGAGTAGAACTTTGGGTTGCCAATCAATAAGATGCCGAAGTTGCCAAAGTCTCCTGATCGAAGGAAAACTCCTTCTATTTATAGGTGAGCACATATACAATATGCATAAGGATTTTTTTGACGCATAGGGGCGCTGCATGTAGATATATGAGAGAATCTGTGGTGACTGCATGGTGGAGGCTGCTGCTGAGCTGACACGTGGCAGATACTGAGATTCTCTTCCATCAAGATCTCGGGTAGTTATCAATATAACTGAATAAACTACACATGGCGCGCGTTGATTACTCGATAATATTGATCGGATGAACCCGAGTGGATTCAGCTCATATCTATAAAGTTAGATTTTGTCGTCATCTTAAGGGTCACAGTTTAAACAAACCGATTAGATATTATCCTTGTCTGCAGGAACAAACTACGTCCATATCTTCGGGAGCGATGGTTTACACAAAACAATAGTATATTTCCCCTATCAACAGAACCAAACTTTTTCTTATCTTAGGAGTGGCGGTTTAAAAACCGATTGGATCATATCTGAAAAGACATAAATGTCAAAGTGGCCACGTCGAACGGTGCCAACTCACAGAGCTGTGTGTCTATATGAGCTGTGCTTCTAGTGAGGTTTCGATGTCACTATGCTTTTGGTCGGTGAGAAGACTGGTGCTTCGAAAGCCACAGAGTTACTGCACTTTAGGGCGACGGGTAGACTGTGCTGAGGCCACGGAGTCACTGCACTCTCGGGTGACGAGTTGATTGTGCTGAGACAACGGAGTCACTGTGCTTTAGGACAACGAGTTGACTGTGCTGAGGCAACGGAGTCACTGCGCTTTAGGATAACGAGTTGACTGTGCTGAGGCAATGGAGCCACTGCGCTTTCAGGGCGATGAGTTGACTGTGCTGAGGCAATAGAGCTACTGCACTTTTAGGACGATGAGTTGACTTATGCTAAGGCAATAAAGTGTCATATAAAAGAGCCATTGAAAGGAGTGCGCTTCTGGATCATATGGAAGGAGCTTTGCTTTTGAGTTGAAGCGAGGGATCTGCGCTTCTGGTTGAACCGAAGGGGCTATGCTTGTGGGTTGAAGAGAGGGAGCTGTGCTTCTAGTTGAACTGAAGGGCTTGCATATCTGGGTTGAACTGAAGTGGCTGCACTTCTGAGTTGAAGGAGCTAGTTTTGTCGAAGTCATTTTCTGTAAGAATAATTAATGACTGCTCTTGAACGGATCAACATTCTCTCTCTTAATTACCGCCATTTGGGGGGGGAGGAGGCTCGAGATGCGGTAAGTAAAACTTAGTCAAATAAATCTATTTAATGAGATTCATTATGCTGAGTCCTAGGTTAACTCCATTGCTCCAGAGTCTTTTGATCGACTTCCACATGGCACGTGGGTTAGACCACACGGCCTTTATATAAAGAGGAGATTTTCGGTTAACACTTTGCTCACAGTTTCTTTGCCATTTATTTGTCATGCTCGACCCCGACTTAGCTTCAAACGGCCATTAGCCTTCCAAAAGTCGACTGTTGGTTGTAGATCTCTTTATTCAAAGAAGCCATGGCTTTGTAGAAGAACAACTACTGAGTTTCGTGTTGCTCTTGAGCGTTTGGCATAGGGAGTTCAAACCTGAACAACTTCTTGGAGGTGTTCGAGATCCAAGCAACCAAGTTTGGATTGATTGCTAACCCGAAGAGCCATAGGTTGTTCGTTGCCCTGCTTAATAATAGCTTCAGCCATATTAGGGTGGGGCTACATGCCCTGTTCTGTTAGAAGAACTGCGAGCGGTGTTGCGAGCAGGAGCTACGTTCTTTATTCAGACCCGTATCTGCTTCATTAGCTATATTGGAGTTCCTCCATGTCTGACTAGAAAGTGGCTCGCTCTGACGATGAAGTGATTCGCTCTGACACTGCTACACATTTGGGGAGGCTGCGTGCTTTTTGAAGATTGCACACTTGTAGACTTTAGGTATTTTAGTCTTTATATGTAATCATAAAGAGTCTGTAATAGATCTTTGTAGACATGATTTTAATAAAGGAATTCTTTTTATGCACCATCTTTGTACGTCTTCTGTGACTTGTTATTGTCTACGCTTTTGAACATGTATTGTCTTCAACGCTTTTGTGGATTACATGTAGTGAATGTTGTTGTAACGCCCCAGTCCGAAAATACTTAGGACTAAGTACGTGGACATGCCAGCTGCATACATAGGAAGTATACTCCAATATAGGAAACCTCGTATGTATACATAAGTTGTAGATGCAGTAACCATGACAAATAATCTCATCCACAGAAATATAAGAGAAATAATAATTTTGTACAATATGTTGGGCGGAGACAAATCCACTACCAACAAGTAAGGAAAGAAATACATAGAAAATAAAATGAGTTTGGCGAGCGAAGCGAAGACGATCCAAGTGCAATCATCATCGAAGAAATAGAAATGATAACGGCCACGGCTCGAATACCTATGAATGACAATAGCACACAACTAGAGAGATAATCAGGTCCTTAGAGGGACGTAACAAGATATACAATATCATGTCATATAAACTGAATATAAATCGCTCAATAATTAAGTCAATTGGATTATAACATGGTCCAATACACACCATTGAATTAGCATACCATCCCCCCAATCAAACAAGGACAGAAGATAGCACACTAACCCACGATAAAGTATCTTTCCAAGCCATGAATCCAATATGGTATCCGGACCACAACAAGTTTCAATACCTTCTCATCGGAGTAGTAAGCCATACCTACAACCAAAGTAGGAAAAGATGTGGCAAACTAATTTGCGACAAGTTATTGTTCCAAGCCAAGGTCAGATACAAGTACCCAAACCAAGAGTACTCATACCTAACGGATAAGGGTGCCTAACCAATCTACGTGAATGTAGTTTTAAGAACACCCTCCAACGCATGGGCCCTGGCTAAAATGGGAACGGCATGGTCCACCCTTGGGGCACCAGGGGCCTCAGGCATAACCGTTCCACGAACGTCAGTGGCCAGCAGTAAATAAAGGGTCGTCAACCTGCATCTCCGGTAGAGCGTACGGTCACAAGGCAAATGTATAAAGTAGCCCATATGCTAAGAATATGTCCACCCCGCCCAATGCCTACTATGTTGTATCCACAACACATATAACCTCTGTTAATCGCTAAGTCAAACTAAGCATGCAACCTCTATTAGCGGTTAATCCTATCGTACGGCTTATACGTACTGATGGTCAGCCAGTCATGCATGTTCGAATTCTATATGTGACTCAAGACAACATGGTACATATGTGTCAAGGCCTATGAATGCAACACACAAAGGGTGGTCCCTTAAATCTAAGTTCAATGTATAAGAAAATTGTACATAGCAAGAAATAGAACTAAACAGTAAAAATTCTATCTACTTATGCCATGTATCACAGTTTATTTTACAGAAAATAAATAATAAATAATGCATGAATATGAGCTAAAGTAAAATAATCAGCTAATGGCAAGGTATCTTGTCTGGTGGGACGCCTGGTGTACTGCGATGATCGAGATGGCACAAAGCATGACTTTGGTGTTTCAACTACGCAAGGCGGCCTCCGATGGTGATACGGACTGTTCCATTGGGTCCAGGATGGACGAATTAGCTATGGACGCTAGGGGGCGTATAGAATTTGGCGAGGGAGTATGAATAATGGGATTAGTCATAGATTAGGAAAAATCAAAGGAAAAATGGATAAATAATATTTATACGATTTTTTTTTGAAATATACTTATTATCCTTGAAAAATAATTTATTATCTCAAAATATATAGGTAGTTATATATAAAAATTAATTTTAGGCAAAATTTTTAAGTTTGTCAAAATAGGATACTTAGATAGAAGTCTATGCTTTTATTATAGAAAATATATTAGAAATCTAGTAAGTCATTATAAGTCAAAACTATAATTTTTGTCGAACATATATATATATATATATATATATATATATATATATATATATATATATATATATATATATATATATATATATATATATATATATATATATAATTTAGACAAAAAAATTAACATAATATATTTTAGGCTAAAATATAGATTATGAACTCTAACCCCTATATATGTATATAGTTTGAGAAATAATAATATATACAGTTTCCAAAATAATAACTTTATTAATATTCAATAAGCAAACTCATGGTAATAATATTACTAATCATAACTAAATATTTTAAATACTGATAACATCATTAATAATAATAACAACTACTATTATTACAATGATGCTAACAAATAGTTTGATGGTACAGTAAGTTTATAATAATAAAGTCACTGCAACCATACCAGTAAAAGTAATAATAAATTTTTTTAATTAATAATAATAAAAGAGAGTCAGTAGGGACATGTTGTTCTCCTCATACCTTGTAACACCCAGTTTTCCCAAATGAGGGTAATTTTAAAATTTCGTGTTTATAATTATTTTAATAATGATATTTAACTCATGATATAATTTTTGGTGATTTTAAATCATTTTAAAATTATTTAAGTCAATGACTTGTGGTTTTGACGTTTTACTAGTGAAACCCTAGAGACTGTTTGACCTAGAGCCTAACCATATGATTATGATATTTTAATGTCATTTCTGGCCTAAGGATATTTTGCATTTGACCTCTTTGAATTATTCTGATATTTATTTTATTATTTATGATATTGTTTTGGGGTTATTTGAGTCGGGTTCGAATTTCATCTCAATCCGACTTGTAACGGGGACCCGGGGTAACTTAGACTCAAGTTGGACCCATGTATTAGTTAGCCATGGCCCACATTTTAATTAATCATGTTAGAAAGATTAGTCATATTCCTAATTATTAGGTTAACCATTTAGAGTTTTTTTTATTGACCTTTTTTACCCCCAAACCCTAACCAAAAATTGTTTTAAACACTTGTAACTAAGGGAGGGGCAAACTTGTAATATTCAATGAGGGGGATATAACCATTGTGGCCGGTCCTAATAGGACTTCCATCTCATTTTCTTTCTTTGAGAAGTCTTCTTCCCCAAGTGATCTCAAGCTCTTCCAAGGAAGAAGCCTTTCTCCTTGGATTTTCTCTCCTTTAGGTAATATTTCCTTCTCTTTTATTTCTCCATTTTGCATTTAGGAAGGTTTTAACCATAAGAATGACCTCCATTGTTGTGTCCTTATTTTGTGTCCTCTTGTGTCCATTATGTGTCATTTAGGGATTTCTATTGTATTATTGTTGTGTCTTGTGTTCATGGGGAAAACCCCCAAACATGGACACACTTTATATTTAAAATATTGATTAAATGAATTAATTCATATTAAATCTCAGATTTGAATATGTAGAGATGTGTTCTTGAGTACTTTACATTTCATTCATGTATCTCTTATAAATGTGTTCATGTTACATATATAGATTTGTGTATGTATATATATATATATATACATATATATATATATATATATATATATATATATATATATATATATATATATATATATATATATATATATATATTGTAATGAGAGTGTATCTATATTTATATATGTAATAAATGGTTCATGATGATTATATAATCAAGTTTGTGAGTGGGGTTTCTCATATTATTATTGTCATTATTGTTGTGGATAATTAGGATATATATTGTGTATTCTTTTGGCTCAAACTATCTAAATCCGTCATGATTTTTATCCACATTTTTAATTTCAGCCCTAACTTAGAAATGTCATAACTTCTAGCTCAAAGCTCGGTTTAATCTCCCATTTTTTTTAAAGAAGCATATTGAAGTTAGCTTTCCAAAAATATGTATTAGTAGGCCTATTTCTTTCTGTAACTTTCTGGAGAATTATTTGAGTGTCAGCTGTACGAAAGACAAACGTGTTCTCGGTGTTTTTGCGATTTCGGGAGTTTCCGGAAACGAAAACGCGACCCGTTTGAAGTTTTGGAAAGCTAACACTTAGATCTATAACATACTTTAATCCTATATTTTAATTAATGCTGAGTTGGTACAGTATTGATTATTAGTAGGAGTTACTATTCGGTATATGCATTTTATGTACCCTTGTGTGTAATATAATGTTCTATTTGATTTTAACCCATGTTAATGTATATACATTATGTAACTAAATAGAGAATGCAAGCATAAGTAAATGGTTAAATAAATGATGTATGAGGTGTAAGTATCCTATCTAATGTAAGCATGTATAAGTATGGCTTGTAATGAATATGTAGGTTCCATAGTTTGTAATGTATGGTGCCTATAGTAGTGCAAGAGAATAAATAAATGATGAATAAATGCAAGCATAAATGTAATGTAATAATAGATGTAATATATACAATATACAAGTTAATGAGATGTAATGTTCTATGTTAACACAAATCCTATATTACTCATGTACCCCTTACACTATGTTGACACTATCACACTTGACACTTTGTTCACTTACACTTTGACACTCTTTGATATGTATACACTATGTATGCCCATTTAACCCTCACTTGCTCCTTTGCCATGTTCACATACACACACATAGCCTCTTAAATAAGTATTTATAAATATAGTTAACTTAGCTATGTATGTATATTATATATATGGTAGCATATTGTATTGTAATATATAAGTTTATATAGCCATTGAAATGCCATGATTATAGACCTAATGTTGAATACCAATATATGCATGTGTATATATGTGTAGACATGTATAGCTTAAAGTAATAGATTACCTAGTGTATATCTAATGTGAATTCTTGCCTATTTGAGTATTGAATAATTGCATGCTATATAGAGTTGGGTGTAGGTTGGCTTGTATAGCCTTGTATTGATGTGTGCTTGCTAGGATAGTCTTGGTTAGGCCTAGTAAGACTTGCTGGGTTAGGACATGACCTAGCTTGACCTAGTTTGACTAGTGCAGTTGACCAGAGTTGACCAAGGGTTGACTTTGGCCTAGTTTGACCTAGATTCATGTAGAATGCATTGTAGTGCTTTATATTACCCTTCTGGACATGTTGTGACTTTTGCTGTTCTAATTAGGAGCCAGACACCTCTCCTCGGACAGTATCTTTACCTTGGACATTCAGATATCAGGCAAGTACATTCTATGATCATTTCATATCATGTTTAGGATTATATTTCCTGCTTTAGACTATCTTACTTGATGCTGACACGTTGGTAACACGGATTGGAACTATATGGATCCCTTTATGAGATGTTATCCCCCTCGGGAGCATCAGATACTTTTGTCATGTGTGTTTCACTTACATCACGTATCATATGCTTTTATCATCATGAATCTTCGGGAATCAGCTAGTGACTCATGTATCCTCATGATCACCGAGCCTTCACGAATCAATTCATGAATCACCCTTTATAGGCAACGTAGTATAATCATGAATCTTAACGTAACTTGAATGGATCCTTGTGTATTGATTGGGGATGGGGGAGTATAAGTGAACATGTGAATAAATTCAAGTAGTGTAATCATGAATCAATTCCAAGTAGTGTAATCATGAATCAGTCCTTAGACATTCACATGTTTATGCAGTACTCTGAATCACTAGCATTGTCTCTCTTTATACATATCATAGATATTTACTTACAGTCTCTCTTTTACATTATGCTATTTCTTCAGATCTTGTATTTTATTCTCTAGCATGATTACATTTCCTTTCCTGTTATGACTTGTTGAGATGTATTGTGCTTGCTCCTGTCCTGACTGGACCTGTTGATAAACTTTACAGATAGCCTGGAGGTTGCCTGCTAGCCTAGAGGAGACACATTAGAGGTTATTTAGTTAGCTATTTTTAGTTGTCTGGAGTTGTATTTATTTTATGGATTACTGTATTTGAGCTTTGAGATGTATTTCTAGATTTGTGTATCTTAGACACTTAGGCTTCTATCTGCTGTATCTCTTTTGGATTTCATGTTTTACCTATCTTTTATCTTGCTCTACCTTAGTTGTGATTGAGACTGTATCTGCTATGTCACCCCATTCGGGGAGTATAAACTGCTTAGCCTTATACTGTTAGATGCATGAGACCTAGGACAGCGCTCTACCGCCGACACTGCGGCATAGGCTGGGCGTTGTTACGTTCTCGTACCCTAACTCTAGGGTGCGGGTCGTGACATACCTACACATAAAACGAAAAAAAAAGAGAGAGATATTGTAACAATCTAAAATTACAAATAAAAGAACAGTAGAAGGAGAAAAGAGAAGAAGAGTGAGATGGGAGAGGGAGAAAGAGAGGGTTGAAGAGGGGAAGGCAAGAGAGAGGGGTCGAACAGGCGGGGGAAGCCCGGGGCTTACCTCTCTGGCGCTGGGCGGCGAGGAGCACCACGGCGAGGAGGGCGGTAGATGCTGTGCGTTAACCAGCGTGCGTTCGTCGGTGCAGTCGCGTAGGGCACTGCGGGGATCGAGTCTTGTGCGGCCAGAGGGGAGTAAAGGCGCCATAGTGGTGGTGGCACTGACCGGTACGGCAGCACAGGTAGGCGCATGGCTCACCGGGGTCGTACGACAGTGGCGACCAGATGGACGGTATGGATCCCGAGTGCGGGCGCATGGACGAGGTCTGCGGCACGGCGGAGGTGAGTTCGGGTTAGTGCTTTGTATCTTCATTCTTGCGTGTGTGGTGAGGTTGGTGGTGGGGATGATGATGACCAGAGTAGTGGCCGTGCTGGCCGAGATTTGGGGTGGTCGAGTTCTAGTCATGGCTATGGTGGTGGTTGGGGATAGGACTGTAGGTGGTCGGAGGTGCTGTGATGAGGGGGTTCTGGTGGTAATGTGGATGGTGGTTATGGTATGGTGCCGATGATGAGAAAGATGGTGGTGGTGCCGTAGGCGGCTGAGGTAGTGGCGGGGAAGTTCGATGCCAGGGCACAATGGTCAGGTTGTGACACCAGTGTGAGGGTGGCCGGGATGGCGACGGGGGTGGCCAATTTCGGCGGAACAGCTGGTCGAGGTTTAGAATATGGCTGACTTAGGGATGTATCGTGTCGGGGTTGTCGACACGGAGGAGGTTGCAATGTATATGTACAAAACATCATATTGGAAAGACACTCGCCACGGCTAACACAGACGGTAGGCATCGAGACGATGCACTGATGGTAGTGGAAAATATTTGGGTTATGAGATTTGTGGGGAAAAGAACAAGGTAGCTCTCTTTATATAAGAGGTGGACTCCTAGATAGATAATGAGTTGAAAATTACATCCCCTTTAGATATCACCATTTATTTAAATCAAATTTAAAATTTATTTCAATCAATCGCAATCCAAATCAAATGTATATAATCTTATCTTATCTATAAGTTAAAACCTATTTAAAATAAAATAAATAAATCAAAATTTTAAGTTCAATTACCATAACTAATTTTTAACACTAAATCCATAATTTCTAAAATATCTTCAAAATCATAAAAATATGAAAATCACCAAACTTTGAAATACTTATTTCGCAATCGAATAAATTATTATATAACTTTATGTACCTCGCATGCGATAGAACATACCATGTATAAAATATAATTTTCTAATTTACTACTTTACTTTTATAACAACTAAAATAGCCTCTTTTTTTAAATAATATAGAGTTGACAAAATATATTTTGAGCAAATAAAATATTCATCTCATATTACTATGAAAACTATACTCTTTTCATACAAAAATAATTTAATATGGAATTTATTTATATAAAGATATATAACTCGAATATCCGTATTCGCACTCGACGAACGAATACGAAAAATTAAATTTAATACCAATTTAAATTTAAAAAAGATATAATTGTAGTAAAATTTAGGGGCTTTACATCCTACCCAACTTACAAGAATTTTGTCCTCTAAATTAAGAATGATTAGGGGTTGAAAAGGTACAAAGGTATATCGATACGATTAAATCATTGGACGTGGCAATGAAACGACTTTAATACAAATATGCATTAGAAAATCGTGATTTCGATAACTACAAAAAATAAATCATCGATATGGTATGGATGAGGGTCGCTAGTCAAGGGAATAAAATCATGATAATACGAAGGGAGTAGATCAAAAGAATAACTTAGGGACTTAGGAGAGATGGTTCTTCGGAGAAGGTTGCATGGTGAATATCTAGGTTGAGGGCACAAATGAAAGGATGATTGGAATCATTTTTAAGTTTCATAGAAGGTTATGATAATAGATATGGAATCGACGAGTAGTTCAAAGCGAGGATATAGTCACCTTGGTTGGTCCATGGCTAACTATCTTGGCAATAGATGGTGGGATAACTAAAGGTGATACTTTGGGTCTATGTATCAAGTACGAGTCTTCGTCTAAATAGGTGAAAGACGAAAACTAATTTGAGTCCAAAGAAGTTGTTTTCGAATACCAATATGTGGTTCAAAGGCGAGTGAGTAATTCAAAAAGAATTTTCAAGGCTTTCGCGGATGGGACTCTAGAGGTCAAGTTTAACTATGTCCCCATCCACGTAGAATGATAGATAAAAGAGAACCAAAGTGCACTAGGTTGATCAGACCATCATGCACCGGCTCTGATTAGACAATATGTTAGTGAGAGCGCTTCCAATAAAATATGTCATCAACAAGCTCGATAAGGAATGAGCTTGCAAAACTAGGCTATATTAGCATCATTAGTCAAGATAGTCCAAAATATAAGTACAAAAGGTAATGAGTGACAAAAAATATGAATGGTTCAACTTTCTTAAAAATCTAAGTCTTGCCCGAAGTTTGGGTCCATATAGTTGTCCTACCGTCTCCTTGTCTATGGCTTGGTTAGCTAGATGGGTTAGGGTCCTCTAATTTTTACAGTCTAAGTAAACTTATTAATATAAGTCACAAGGACAAAGGGAGTGTTAGGTCATGGGATATTCTACCCAACTTACAAGAGTTAAACTAATAGTGTTTTGGGATAACCGAAACAAGTCTATCTAGTAGGGGTCACCTTTCTAACCTCTAGCAAGCACAAAGGAAAGATAAGAATCAAGCAAGATGCAATCGATGAGTCAAACGGTAGTTCAAAAATAGAATCGAGGAGTGAGGTCAAGTATGTGGATGAGATCCTAGACTCTAATCCTATACACTGGCTTGCTTGGTACGGTAAAGTAACCAAACAATTTAACTTGACCTGCATGGGCCACCAAAGTTGTTATCTGTGCTTCTGTGCATCCGCACTTATTTTCATGCTTCAACAAGACCCCCATTAAATTTCTCAAACTTAGAATAAGTTCTTAACACTTTCAACAGTGGCATCTATGCAGCATGCTCGCTGACAAGCTATTGTCACGTTTATCCTTCAGCATTAAATTTCTCGAGCCGTCAGTTCACTTAAAGTTAATAATAACTCCTTGTTTTTATGAAATGACCATCATGATTTTGACTTTAATTCCTACGTCATTCGAAGAGTTTCTTCGAATACGAAGGGTTTTGTCCTTATTTGCTGACGTGGCTTCACCCTATAAATATGGGGTAGCTCAGAGGGGAATTTTTTTTGCCATCTGTCTTCTTCTTCCAATCTAAGCTTCTGTCAGGGTTTTTCTTTTCCTACGACCCTTAACTTTCTCTCCATGGCTCACAAGAAGTCGAGAGCTCCGAAAGCTCCGCGGGTGGCTACAACGAACACGAAGAAGGCTAGAGGGGCTACGACGATCACAAGACCAGCCGAAGGGGCTGTGGTGAGTAGAGGAGACATGGTGAGACAAGCCGGAGAGGCCACGACAAGCATACGTCACGCAAAAGGGAAACAACCAGCCTCAGAAGCCATCGTCATCGAGCAAGTTTCGGTTGTCGGCGCCAGAGCATACGAAAATGTGCGGCCAGCAGTCGTAAGTAGGTATCCAACACCCTAGTTTGTTGATGCACATGAGCATTTTACTCTTCGGAGTAGCCTCTCGATGATGTGTGAAAGCTTTCATTTTTGCTGATACGCATGGGGCGCCATTCTTCGGTGTGGTGTCCCAAAGATGTGCTAAAGCTCTATCAACTAATGCGCAGAGTCGTTACTTATACAAAATAACAACTGTAAGATGTGCTGAGGTTTTAGCAAATGCGCAGAGTCCCATGCGTGTAGTATTATTTTACGAATCGCCTACGCGGGCACTCACATGTTGACACTCAGTACAACTTCTGTAGTACTTGCGTGGATGTTTGTGTGATGACTGCGCAAATGCTTACCTGCAGAGGCATAGTGCCACTAGGAAGTTCCTTCGTACTTCTTTAGGAAGATACTTGCATTTTTCTGACACTTTTTTCATGTGCAGTTTCCGTGTTTATGCCTCTCTTGGGTGATATCTTTTTTGATTCAACGGTCTGCACCTTAGGCATAAATGTCGACAAGGCGCTCGTTAATCTCGCCAAGCAGTTGATTGCCCAAGGTCAACCAAAAGAGCGACTGGTTATGATACGGGATCAACAACCGGTATGTTTTTGTCGTATGTTGGCCCGAGGAAAGTTGTCTCTCCCCTCTGATACAATTGTGATGCTGAAACCTCGATTTCTTTTTAGCGATCAGCTGATTCTGGAAGAGGCTGATCTCTTGGAAATAAATGAGAATTGGTCTTTCAAAAATGACGGTCTCTCCAAGTTTGTTCCGTCAATCAACCGGCACCTCCCGCTTTCAATTTTCTTTTGTTTTGTCGAGAAGTGTCTCATGAAATAGGATTTGACCCCAAAGTAAGGGGTTTAATGATCGGCCACATATACTCTAAGAGAAATGATACTTTCAAGAGTGTACGTGATGGTCTGTCGTAACGTTGCGTGTGTTACTCCTTGGCCGTCTTCTCATTGATTTTACTATAGAGGTACATCTATTCCGGGCTTCTATCTTTGCAAATAGGCTTCTGGCGGCTGGATGTACGTACCCGATAGGATCCTATCGGGTTATGGGCTGGGTTCATCCTGATAAGAAGTGGAGTGACTTGACCCGATGGATATTGGGTACTTTTAAGAAAGACCTGGGTTACGTTGTGCCATAAAGGCTACTCAACACGACATCCCCATCAACCAGCCTTTGTTTTTGGCCTTGCTGGAGTTGTACAATCACTATTTTGAGAACTTCTTCAAGCCATACGGAGAGATGGGATTGGCCCTCCATGAGATGTTTGCCATCCCGAAGATGTCTTGGGATGAACATCCATATGAGTACACCCTTAGCCAAGATGAGCTCATAGGACTGGAAAACAAGTACCCCGAGATGAAAGCGGTGTACAAAGAACTGCTCTGCCATCATCAGGTGTGTGTGCGTTAGGACTCTGTGAAGGGTGAGCCTCACCTTAATGTATGGAAAAAGTACTTCTTTAAGGAGCAACTGTCGGAGCTTGGAATGGTTTGTTTTACTACTCGCACGGCGTATACCATTGACGAGGTAGAAGATATGATGGCGAAGGCAAAGATGTCAGCTTCTTCATTAGACGTCGAGGGAAATCCTGCCTCTATAATCCATAATTATTTCTGCCAAAACTTAACTGTCGTGAGCCGGAAAGCGGCACTGGCCACCTTTTTGATGATGTGGCTAAGGCAGGCTATAGTGCCTAGAGGTTCAGGCTCCGCAGGACGGCTCAATCGGGAGGTTATCATGCCGGCTGTGAGGTTGGCCCTTGGGCATTCTCTTGCTTTGCTTCCTGCCATAGTATGCAATACACTTCAAGGTCTGAGGGAGCTCTCAGAGAAAATAATAGAATATCATAGGTGTGACAGTGAATTCCCTTGGGCGGAGCTTCCCTACTATTATCTGATGGCTTGGTTAGCACTATGTCACACTGGTTTAATTCTTTCTGCAACTATTGAGGGCTATAAAGAGGGAGATGCAACCTTATGCAATTTCATCGGGCGAAGTGGGTCCATGACGGCGTTCCTGCCTGCAGACGGGTGTTAACCGCTTAGAGGACTATAGTTTCAACATGATTTTACCTTCCTACCTTACAGGTGATGAGCTGGTCGACCGAAAGGGAACAAGGGATGAGCGAACCACCGGTGCCTTTCGTTGGTTACTATCCATTCATCCTTTGCATCTAGTGTATCGAAACAAGAACCGGGTATATCTGGAACCTTATTTGTCGAGCCGGTTCGTATGAAAGTTCGGCTGCATCCAGACTATGATGAACAAACTAAGTCCTTGCCTGGGTTACGAGGGAAGTTTGTTGGATGGCACCCGTACAAGGTGTTACTACAATGCTGGATATACTGGATAGCCTTTACAATTCCTTAGATGCACGGGAAGGCTCGTATCTTGTGTTTTATTGTAAACTTTTACTGCTTGGTGAACAACTTCTCTTCAGGTTATGATCACGAGCGAAGTTTTATTGTGGGACGAAGTTCGAGAGGCTCCAATCGGCTCCTCAAGAGTTTGCAGTTGCGGGCGGTAGGTCCTCGGGTAGTTCCAGTACCTCTCGAGAGAGAGGAGGATGCGGCGTCTCTATATTCTCCGCCGAAGCGTCGAGCTTCTTCGGCGACGAGTCATCCTCCTGCCAAGAAAATCAAATAGGTGGCTTCTAGGTGGCATAATTTATTGTAGCAGATTGTTCTGCATGTTGCCTCATCTTCACAGGTATATTTCAGTTCTCTTTTTATTAGAATTTTACCTGTTACTTTTCCACTTATCACCTTTTTACTGGTGTAGGCAAAGAAAAATTTGGGGTGGTTAGAGACACTCAGGGAACTTCCTGGAGATTCTCTTTCGGAGGTACCCTCAGGGAGCCACTACGTCCGACGGTTAGGGTTACCACCCCTTTGCCTACCGAAGGCCCTCATTCGAGAAGGGAAGAGAGAACCGCTTTTGTCGCGAGGTCCGAAAAGGTTCATTTTCTTGAGGAGGATCCGACAGCTGCAATAGATGAGGCTATTCGGCCATAAGAGGTTCCTTCGCCCATTTCTTTTGATTATTAGACTCGGGATATCTCGGAGCTTATAGCTTCGCACCAAGAAGTGGCTTCCATGGGTAGATTCGTAGTAAAACCTGGGGTTGGCCCTACGGTACATGAAGGAACAGTTCGGGAACCCAGACTTGAGACGGGTCATCCGGTCGATGGTACTGAAGGCATTGTCGCTGGTTTTCCTAGGGAGCCTCCTCTTTAGGGAGGAGATGTTGAACTAGTGATTGAAGAATTATCTCTTGTATACATCAAACCTCTGCCGTAGGGGCCGGTTGAAGCAAAGGCCAAAAAATTAGCAAAGGATATTGTCGACGAGCTAGCTGGCCGAGGTATTAAAGAGCCGATTAAAAAGTCTATCAAATAATTGGTCGATGAGGCTATTCTGAAAGTGGCCCAGGAGGCGATAGAGGAGTTGGCTGATATGGTCCTTGGAGAGACGACTGAGGGGACCAATGAAGAACAAGTTAATACGGCCATTGGCGAGCTGATTACTGAGGCTCCTATCGAGGTGGTCTCTGAGATGGCGACCGATGAGGCTGCTAATGAGCATGTTGAAGACACCAACGACAGCCTGGTTAAGGAGATTGTAGAAGAATCGTTCGAGAGGATCACTGAGGAATTGGTTGTTGAAGAGCCCTTCAATGCAGTCACCACAAAATGGCTCGAAGAGGCTGCCATGATCCAGCTTCAACGGAATTCATCGAGAAGACCGTAGACAAGTCGGATGCTAAAGAATCGGCTAAGAGGACTGGTGAGGAGTTGGTCACGACGACCGTCGAGAAGTCGGTTACTAAAATTATTCAAGCGCCAGACCATGCAGCTTCAGTTGTGAAAATTATTAAGGAACCGACTGTTGAAGAGCCGTCCATGCATGAGACAGCGTTGGCTCGTACTGTCCCTGCTCCACCGATGATCTTAATTCCAGCCATGGCCCCACCTGCTCCAGCTGCCATACCTAGTCATGCATTAGCCACGGCTGCTGCTCCGGGACCTTCTATCGCAACATCTTCAATAACCCCGATGGGTTTGGCTGACAATACGTACTAAGCCAACCGTATCCTGGGCACCATTCGTCATGACTTGAAGTATGGTATAAAGGGTGTCTTACGGGATAACCAATCGCTTAGACGGGCCAGGTCTGCAGTGAGGGCCCAACTGGTGGCGTTGTACGAATATCCAGAGTATGAGGCAAAGACGGACACAATAGAGGCTCTCATGTCAGAATTGGAAGACACCGTCTTATAGCTTCATGATCTTGAGCGCAGTCTTTTGTCGCTGGTGGCCACCGAGCTAGAGAAAATGGCTACTAATCTTTTCCAGTACGAGCAGAGGCATCCAGCTCTAATTCGTAGAATCGCCGAGGTAGAAGCTAAAATTGAAGAGGTAACCAATGCGAAGAGGTTTAGGTCTACCATCGAACAGCCTTGGAGGAATAGTATGAGACCCTCTTGGAGCAGATTCGGCAGCTAGAAGAGGGGTTGGCTTTCGCCGAGAGTGTGCTGGAAAAGTATAGGGACCAGCAGGTGGTACTTTGCCAGCGATTCGACACCCTAGCTCAGGAAAAGGAAAGCAATGGCATTCGTCAGGAAGAGCTGGACCTTGTATGACAGAACTTGCCCCATCTTAAGGATTAGGCCGCCCGAGGATAAGAGGCGGAGCGCCATGCTAAAGAGTTGGTCGGGCCCCAGGTTGCTCTTTTGAGGAGTCGGTTGGAGGAACTCATGTATCGGTCGTCTCAATGCTGACGTCCATTGTCCTTTTGTCCCTCTTTTTTCGATAGACCCTTTTGTAGCAAAGAAGAACTTTTTCCATTTCATTAATTAATTTTTTTGGTTTTGCTTCTTTGCTTGTCCATTTGTTGTGAACATTCTTGTACAATGATGAAAATTATCTCAGAGGTAGTATAACATGAGGGGATGGAGGTAACTCCGTTGGGGATAGGGTGTTTACTCAAAGGTAACATGGACATGGTAAACACGAAATCTTTGTGGTAGAATTTGCTTTACTCGGAGGTTATATGGACATGGTAAGAATATATTCTGGGTGTATAGAACAACTTAGAGGTAGTGTGGAAGTGAAATGTTCTATAGATAATTATGACAACACGAGGTTTTATCATAGAAAAAATGACTACTCAGAGGTAATATGGACATGGTAGGCATAAACATCGTTGGGGGATAGAAAAATAACTCAGAGGTAATATGGACATGGAATATTTTCTATTGGAGAAATAGGAAATGGGTGAACTTGCTAATAGAATTTATTAACCTTCGTAAGAATTGTGGGAATATATGCTACTTTTTTGCTTCAAAACTAATATTCTATTTATAATTTACCATTGACCGACATCATTAGCAAATCACCATTAGCTTTGGCCAACCGGTAAGCACCATTGGAATAGAATGTCTCTACGATGAATGGTCCTTCCCACTTGAGCACGAACTTTCCAGCTGTCATGTGGGTCATCACCATTAGTCTCTGAACTCATAAGACGAGGTCACTGTAAAACTCCTAAATTTCTACTATATTTTTTTCTTTCTAAATTTGGTACTGAATTTTTTTTTTTAATTGTACGTCTCATAGTCGTATAGTCGTATTATACGTCGTGCGCGAGTTGCATTTTTTGTATTTTCTCGTCGAGTGCGAATATGTGCGAGGTAAATATTTTTAGATTTTTTTTAATTTTATTATCAAGGATATTTTTAAAATAATATATATAATAATTATTTTGTTATCTTACCAAAATTCCAAAGTTTGTTATTTTATTTATAAAGCCTTTCATTTCTAACAGTTATTAATAATAAATAATATTTTTATTGTATACTAGAAGAGCATAATTATGTAAATATTATTCGTGCATACATAGATATTTCATAATTACTTATTAGTTTATTTTTTATAAATTTTTGAAATTATAAATTAATAAAAATTTAAAAGTGTATCTAAATTATTATTTGTGATTTAAATTAAGATTTTATTTATTTAATATAGTTAACTTATGGATATGAATTATCTACGATTATATTCAAATTGGATTGGGAATTGGATTGGATTTGATTTTGTTTTTTAAAACAAATTTGATAATTATCTAAAAGGGGTCCAATACCTTATCCAATTAGGATTTCCTCAACCCTATATATAGGGGAGCCTCCATGTTGTTTCTCCTCCACAATTATTCACCACGAATATTTCTATCATAAGTGTACGTGCATCGTGTCGGTGTCCATCTCTTCCGTGTCAGCCGTGACGGCCTCGGGTCCGACCCCGGATGTCTTTCCAATCTTATTCCATTCTTTTTTTACATATACATTATTTTCCTTCTTCGTGTCCACATTACGGACACATCTCCTCGTCACCATCACCGTGTCGGACACACCCGACACGGCCCAATTCTTAGCAAACCCTAACCCTATTTTGTCTGCTGACAGCTATCGCCTACTCCAACCACCACCATTAAGCACCCACCGTCCAGCCTCGCCACCAAGTCCCCGACCACACCAGCCAAACACCCAATCCATCCCTCGACAAACCACCAGATTACCAGTCTTCACCGCCACACCACACCCACGCGTAGGCCACCTCGCCTCCTCCTCCACAGAAGACGAACACCAACGTAGCCACCCAAACCGACACCACCACCGCGGTCATCGCCGTGGCAGCCCACGCCCGCCACTACCATCCCAAAAAAAGAGGGGAAAATAAAACCCAAGGAGACCTAACTCACCTTCTCCGGACCGTCCCCTGTCGTGACCTTCGGAGCCGCCGCCGCGTGCTCGCACAGTCGATCAGACGCGCGCGATCGCCTCCTTTCCCGACCACAGCACCGGCCGACCAATCGTCGCGGGTACCTCTGAGGTCCACCGCGCCTTCAACAATACTCCTCGTGCCACCCCGGTCATGGCAAAGCTGACGGTCCACCACCCGATGCGCGCGATCGTCGTTGACTCCCGGGCCAACCGCACTCGTCGTCCCAGTATTCGGCGCCGCCGAGCGCTGTAGCCGCTCTCCCCATCCTTTTTCGATCCTCACCGATCTCCCAACTCCTTCGCGCTCTCGACCTCCGACGAACTCAGGCCGAGCCCTCACAGCACCGTTCCTCCGCCCTCCGCCGCCCTGCGTCAGCCTCTGATCCCCTCGATCTCGCCCTTCCTCTTCCTCGTCGCCATGCCACAACGTCAAACCACCGTCGTCGTACAGCCTCTGTGAAACCCTCTCTCTTTCGCACTTTTTGCCATCCTTTTCCCTGAGTCACCTCCTCTCCCGAGTCTCTGGTCGGTTGTACCACCGCCATCCAGCCGCGCGTGCCCCTCTCGATCCTCTCTCGATTTCCCCTTCTATTTCCTTCTCTCCCGCGCTCACTTCTCCTCCGCGCCACCGTCGTACTTCGGCGAGCCTCCTCTCCTCCCTTCCTGAGCGCTCCCTCTCCATCCAGCTCTCTAAACCCATGGCTCTCTCTCTCTCTGCATCCGCTCTCTCTTCCCTTTTTAAATCCCTTTCTCTCTATCTAATCTTTATTTTTTTTCTTTTGGAAGAGTGGTCTCCTCGAAAGAGGAGAACCACATTGCTGTTGCTTTTATTTTTATTATTTTATTATTTGTTATTATTATTATTATTGTTATTATTTGTAGTATATATGTAAAGATATTATTAGTATTATTATTATTATTTAAATGGCTACTACTAGTAAAGCAGTATGTGGACATTATTATTATTATTATTATTATTATTATATCCTTTTTCTATTTTTTTTGTATTTAATTCGTAGATGAAAATATTCTGCTGATGGTATTATAGCGCTAAATATTTTATTTCAGCAGTATTATTAATAGTATATATATTTATGTATTTTGTTATGTTAAGATAAGTAATACTATACAATGTCCACATATTATTATATGCAGTTATTATTATTATCTTTTAAATATAAATATACATATTAGATGATTTCCTGAAAAGTTATTTTGTAACGAAAAGATCATATCCGGGCTTGGCCCTATATATATTTTCAAAAGTTTAGTCCTAAGCCATAGATAATTTTTCTATATATATATGTATACATATATATATTTCTAACATTATTTTTCAACTATTAAAAATATAGTTTTCTACCAATTCTATTTTTCGACGAACTTAGAGTTTTTAGCCAAAAATGATTTCTTCTTGACTTTAAGTATTTTTCAATAATTATTTAGACTCCAACTAGTTTTCGAATATTATAAATAGTTTTTCTAAATTTGTATACTTCGACTATCCTTCTGTCCATGACTAATCCTATTTTTTCTAATCTTCCGCCAATTCAAGACAACCTTATGTCAAACCTAACTAATTTAACCCTTCTGGACCCAATGGAACTGTTCGTGCCACCATCAGAGGTCACCCTACATAGTTATTACACCAAAGTCGCAGTTCGTGCCACCTTGATCATTGTAGTACACCAGGCGTCCTACCAGGCAAGACACCTTGCCATTTGCTATTTATTTATTTTAGCTCATATTTGTTTGCCATGAATTATAAAAGAACAGAACAATTATATCGGAGGACTGGACTTTTACTTCACAATACAAACTCGCTTGTACAAAGAAAGCCTAGGGACGAAAACCTAGGTACAGCAATCTAAGTACAATTATTTATTTTAGATTCCAGGGGTGACGGTAGAGGCTCGAAAAAGCGACGGCAGCTCTGCCTTACTCCTTGGACGATCGGATGCAGCCTTGGCTCCGGGAAAGAAATGCTCTCAGGATGCTCGGGAAGAATCCTCTGTGCGTGCCTTTGTCTCTCTGCTCTCTCTTTTCAGATCTCTCCAGGTGCTCTCCAAAAAATCCTCCTCTCTGCAAGGGAATGGCACCTTGCTATTTATAGGAGTGGGATGCGATCATTAGGGTTTGCAATGATTGCCTCCTTGATAAGTCGGCGGTTAAGGATCAATTAATCTGGGCCCTTCATTCTGATTGTAGCAAATCTAGATAATTAATGTAGATTGTATCAAATCTCTGTGGGCAATAAATGTTAATTGCCATAAATCTTCATGATTTGTGATAGCCTGCCACGTGTCCAATTTGCTTGATTTGATTTGATCTGGGCCATTATGACGACCGCAACAAATCTGATTTTGTTAGGATTTGTTAGCACCCATAATTACAGGGAAGATAAGACTTCCACGTGTCTCAAATGTAGCGAAGAGCGCCACGTGTCTCAACTAGATCATCCTGGCCGAGCCGTATATGGGGGGTCCTCTCAGCCGCATGAAACATGCAGTCGCATGTGGATGGGCAGCCGCATGGGGATGGGCAGCCGCATGGAAATAGGTAGCCGCATGCAGAGGGACAGCCGCATGGGAATAGGCAGCCGCATGCAGATGGGCAGCCGCATAGGGATAGTCAGCCACATGGAAATGGACAACCGCATGGGGATAGTCAGCCGCATGCAAATGGGCAGCCGCATGGAGTGGCCTCAGGACTTGGTAGATTTTACCAGCCGTAAGGAGATTTTTTCCTCTTTCCCATGAATATGCCATCATGTCAGTCATTATTGCGTCTTTATGTCAGAGCTGTCATGGCTGTTGTTTTTGTCAGAGCAGTCGTCAGGGCATTAAATGCAGCCACATGTAGAGAAAAACTGTTTGAAGGCCACGTGGCTTCTTTCTGAGCCGCATGGATCTATCCGAGCCGCATGGACCCCTGAACCGCATGGACTTCTGAGCCGTATGGGGATCCTGAGCTGTATAGGGATCCTTCTGTGGGAGCCGCATAGGACTTTATTCTCTTTCATGCTTCTACAAGACCCCCTTCAAAGTTTTTAATTTGCAAAATTGAAATACTTTGAATAAAAAGCATGGCAATATAAAAATTCTTCGGGCCGCATAGGATGTTTTGGCCACATGGATGTCTTAGTCGCATGGCCTCCTCAGCCGCATGGCCATCTGAGCCGCATGGCCATCTGAGCCGCATAGGCTCCTTGCCACGTCTGTAAATCTTTGCATTGATTGCCTTTGATTTGAGCCATCTTTTGGGGGGGATTCCCAAGAGTCGGCTCATTAAATTTTGGATTTTCTTTGGATGAATCTCCTTTATGAGAGGGGGCAAAATCCTAGGAGTCTGACAGAGTTAATCGAGCTTCTGCTGGCCTGGAGCTTGCCCTAAAGAAGTTGAAGGACGGCTGGCGGGCACACATGTACTTGGATGATGTGGAGCAGTTATCTCAGGAGGCCGAGCGTCGAGCTAAGCAATGACTTAAACGGGGGACCGACTTGGTGAAGAATCGCCTCCTGAAATTATGTACCGCTGAACCATAGACGACTTTTTTCTTTCTTTTTGTTTTCGTTCTTTTCCTTTTAAGTGGGACGTTGTTCCTAGAACATGTAGTACTTTCGCCTTCCAAATAAAAGAGTATGCTTTATTCTACCCTTTATTTGTACTACTTGTTGTGCTTGTGGTGTTATGGTGGTATTTGCCCTGCTTAGGGGACTGTTTGTGGACCTGTTACCCTTGGCATACCTGGGTTTTAGGTATGGATAACAAGTTTGATGGGGACACCTGGAACAATTACACGATAAGGTGGTAATGGCCGTTCCCGGTATCAGGAGAAAGAATACCATGGAGCAACTGGGCTCCCAGGGCATGATGAGGAATGATGTGCATGTACTAGTTAACTTAGTACATCATTTGTAGTCAGCAGAGGACATTTGTGGGCCTATTATCCTTGGCGTACCTTGGTTCAGGATATGGATAATAAGATGAGAGAGAAAACCAACATACTTACTCAGAGGTAATGAGGACATGGCAAGTATGGGGGTTTTACCGCGGAGTCTTCCTACTCGGAGGTAATGAGGACATGGCAGGAGTGGACTTAACGGAGGATATTTATGGTCAACAGAGGACATTTGTGGACCTATTATCTTTAGCGTACCCTGGGTTTTTTTCGGTACAGATAATAAGTCGAGAGAGAACAAACATATTTACTCAGAGGTAATGAGGACATGGCAAATATGAGAGTTTCTTTGATGGAGCCTTCCCACTCATAGGTAATGAGGACATGGCAGGAGTGGGCTCCATGAAGGGGTACATAGGACGACTCAGAGGTAATGAGGACATGGAAGTTCTATGTAGAGGGGTGATTTGTTTTTGGCGGAAGTGAAACGACTCAGAGGTAACATCGACGTGGTCGTTTTTGGAAATTTTGTGGATCTGTTACCCTTTTTGTGCACTGAGAGTACGGGTAGTGGATCATGAGGGAGGAGCTCTTTCAGAAAAATAAGTTCAGAGGTATGGTCATACATGACTTACTATCTGAAAGAGTGACCGGAATGTAAGTTCAGAGGCACCTGCTAGTACATAACTTGATGATCTGGAAGAGTTGGAGTCGGCATGTGAGTTCAGCGGTACGAAAGAGTACATGACTCGGCGATCTGGAATTTAGAAAATGTGAGTTCAGCGGTACCGGAGGGTACATAATTCGGCAATCTAGAATTTGGAGAATGTGAGTTCAGCGGTACCGGCGGGTACATAACTCAAAAATCTAGAATTTGGAATATGAGTTCAGCGGTACCGGCGGGTACATAACTCAATAATCTGGAATTGGAAATATGAGTTCAGCGGTACCGGCAGGTACATAACTCAATAATCTGGAATTGGGAATATGTCGTTTAGACATAATATTTCTTCAGGAACTTGCCGTTGACGGGCAACATGAGCAAGTCTCCATTTTGTTTTGCGAGGCGGTAAGCACCGTTGGAGAATACGGCCTCAATGATAAATGGACCTTCCCATTTTGGCTAGAATTTGTCGGCGATTTTGTGAGTCATGACCATCGGCCTCCGAACTGCCAGAACGAGATCGCCCACTTAGAATATTCTGATTTTAACCTTCTTGTTGAAGGCTCTAGAGATGCGTGCTTGGTAAAGCTCGATTCGTTGCTGAGCCAAGAGGCGCTTTTCATCTAAGGCCTCCAACTCTTGTAGTCGGCGATGATAGTTATCGTCTGTCGTCAATTGGTAAGTAAGAGCGACGCGGAACGAGGGTATTTGAGTCTCCAGTGGGAGAACTGCCTCACTCCCGTACACTAGGGAGAATGGTGTGTTCCCTGTGGCTGTTCGGACTATGGTACGGTACGTCCATAAGCATTCACCAAGCGTCTCGTTCCAGTCGCATTTGTTGGACGATACGAACTTCTTGAGAAGTTTGATGATTGTTTTGTTGAATGCGTCTGCCAACCCATTGGATGATGGGTTGTATGGCGTTGAAGCAATATTCTGGATGCGGTGCTTGTCGCAGAACCGATAGAAGGCGTGACTTGCGAACTGCGGACCATTATCATGGATGATCCTTCGGGGCAGTCCAAAGCGATAGATAACGTGATACTTGAGGAAGCTGATCACGTTTGAAGTCTTTACTTCTGCAAGCGGAACAGCTTCTGCCTATTTGGAGAAGTAATCTGTGATGGCAAGTATGAAGCGATGTCCTCGGGAAGAAGGTGGAGCGATTGGACCGATGATATCCATTCTCCATGCTTCGAATGGCCAGGATGCCACTGTCGAATGTAGAAATTCGGATGGCTGGTTGATGAAGTCCGCGTGGACTTGGCAGGATTTATACTTTCTTGCATAGTCTATCGCATCTGCTACCATCGTGGGCCAGTAGTAGCCCATTCGACGAAGACGATCTTGCAATTTTGGGCCAGGCTGATGGGCCCCGCAGACACCGTCATGAGCTTCGCGTACGGCTTCTTTGCTTCTGCATTTGACAGACATCGAAGCAATAATCCATCGTAGGATCGGCGATACAGTATTTTCGTCTCTGTATCGTGGAAGAATCTGAGAGAACGCCTTCTGATAGAGGTGGCTTCCTTTGGGTCCTCCGGCAGAATGTCGTAGACTACGAAGTCAATGAATGGTTGTCTCCAGTCTTGTGCTTTGTCGATCGTCTGAGCGGAATAACTCGCCACGAATTGAACATTGTTCTTGGGACAGACCAGTTCATGGCCTATCACATCTACCGATTGATGACATAGTTCGGAACTGCTAGGGAAGCGACAAGGCCTACTAGGGCATCAGCTTCGATATTTTGGAGTCTGGGAACGTGTTTGATGAAGAACCCTTCAAATGATGAGATAATGTTGATCGCTATTTGATGATAGGGGATCATGTCTTCATGGCAGACTTCGTATGAACCCTGGATCTGATTGACGATTAACTGTGAATCGCCGTATGCTTCAAGATATTCTACCTCCAGCTCTCTTACAAGTTGGAGACCAATGACTAAAGCGTTGTACTCGTCCACATTGTTAGAGCACGGTTCCGTGAGGAAGTAAGCGCGATTGATCTCCAATCCAGAAGGAGAAACCAGCACTACCCCGACTCCGACGACGATCTTGCCCTTAGGTCCGGTCCTTGAGGCGCCGTCGAAGAACATTCACCATATATCATCGTGAGAGGTTGCATGCGAGTCGGCGACCTCATCTGGGATGTCTTCGTATATTCTGGCCAACTCCGGGCCTGGGTGGGCTGCTAAAAAGTCTGCCATAGCTTGACCTTTAACAGCCTTTTGTGGGACGAAGATCATATGGTAGGGGGACAGTAATATTGTCCATGTAGAGAGACGAGAGCTAAGTGCCCCTGGTTTAGTCATGAGGACCCTGAGGGGGTTGACTCGTGATATCACATGTATGGTTTATCCCGTGACATAGTGTCGCATCTTTTGAATGGCAAATACCAGGGCGAGGCATTCCTTCTCCACGGCAGTATATCGGTGCTCTGGCCCGATCATCATTCGGCTGAGGTAATATATCGTTATTTTGTGCTAGCAAAGCGCCGAGGGAATGCTCCATTGCTCGTACATAGAGCAGGAATGGTTTTCCAGCAACCGGGGCCACTAGGACTGGAGGGTTTGACAAATATTCTTTGATGCTGTCGAAGGCACGCTGGCATTCTTCGTCCTATACGAATGAGACGCCCTTCTTCTTGAGATGGGTGAATGGCTGACAACGCACGGAGAGATTGGAAATAAACCTCCTGATGTAAGCTAACCTCCTTTGGAGGCCTCGAAGTTCTCGGAGATTTCTCGGGGGACCCATCTCCATGATTGCCTTCGTCTTCTCAGGGTCTATGTGGATACCCTGGAAGGTGATGATGAAACCCAAGAACTTTCTGCTGGATATGCCCAAAAAGGATTTCGTAGGGTTCATTTTTAAATTGTGCGTTCGTATTAGGTCGAACACTGTCCTTAGATCATGTAGATGATCTTCCTTAGAGCGGCTTTTGACGGCGATGTCGTCAACATAGCACTCTATGGTCTTGCGTAAGTGATCCCTGGAGATGATACTCATGGCCCTCTGATAGGTGGCGCCAGCATTCTTTAAGCCGAAAGGCATGACTGTTTAGCAGAACGTGCCTATGGGTGTTCGGAACGATGTATGCTTTTCGTCGTCGGGAGACATCTTAATTTGGTTGTACCCCGAGAAGCCATCCATGAACGACATACGTTCGAAGCTGCAGGTGTTGTCAATCATGATGTCTGTGATAGGGAGGGGGAACTCATCTTTGGGGTACGCCTCGTTCAGATTGCGAAAGTCGATACAGATTCGAATCTTCCCATTCTTCTTGAAGACCGGTACTATATTAGCAACCCAGTCAGGATGCTGTTCCTCACGGATAAAGTCGCTGGCTATCAGCTTGTTTATTTCGGCTTCAATAGCATTCATGACGTCAGGACGGAACCGACGTTGCTGTTACTTGACTGGCTTTGCGTCTGGACGGATGTTGAGTTTGTGAAGTGCAATCTTGGGGTTCAGTCCCGGCATATCTTCGTAGCTCCAGGCGAACACATCAATATATTCTCTGACGAGTTGTAGTAGTGATTCTCGCTCTTCGTCGGTCAGATTCTTACTGACGAAGATGGGCTTTAGAGAGGATTCATCACCGAGATTGACTTGTACAACCTCATCCTCGGTGGGAGGCTCTCTTTGTTCAAACCGCTTCTTCCACTGCGCATCTAGTTTTTGTGCCCACGGCTCTAACTCGAGAAGTTCAGAAATATCTTTATCTTCTTCGTAGGCGTCGGTAAATGCCATATTGACGGACCAGACTTGCCTGAATACATCCCCGATGTTGATATCCGAATCAGAAGTTGGTGATCCGGTTGAGTGTGAATGCCAGTCGTATTTCTCATCTGAGCTTTCAGGGGTCATTGCAGGCGTAACATATCCCAGTCCGCATCGGGTCTTGTTGTAGTAGTCCTGTGGTTTGCCAGTCGGGACTGGCGACTTTAAAGGTAATCGTCGACCAGTACCGTACTTCAAACCAGGCGTAGTCTCCAGATCATACCCCTATTTTTGTATGAGATATTTGGATTATGGGCTATATAGATAGAGAGGTAGTCTCCCGGTGTCCGATTCGAGATCGACTTCTTCTATGGTGAGGGGCTGCAGATTATTCTTCCGCCCGAAGATGATTGGATGATCCCCTCCCTCGATTATATAGTCAGCGTCTTCCACGGGAGTAAGCTGATTTGCGATGTAAACATTTATCACCTGTGTGTGTAGGTGAGCGCCTATACCGTGTTCCATAGCATACAATATACAAAGCTTATTATGCTCGGTGTAGTTCAAAGATAGCCCTTTATTGATGAAGTAAGGTATCTTTTCTAGCGGGATTACATCATCTACGGATGGAACATCAGTGTGAGCGGCCACATACTTGGCCAGTTCTGGTTCTTCTTCGGCCACCACCTGTATAAATGAAGACTGAGAGGATGACTTGGGCAACTTGATCATCAGGGGTTCTGCTGGTGGAGCAGAACGTGGAGTTGTTGGCAAACTCGCAACCCCCAGTTTGGTACTCGATGCTGGACGGGGAGTGGTTGGCTCGCTAGAAGCCCCAGACTTTGCATCGGGCTGACGATTCTTTTTGGAAAGATGTATCGTCATTGGCTTGTCAGAGGGATTGAGCTTCTCCTTTTGTGGCTGACCGACTCTAGGCAGTCTGATTATCAGTGGCTCCGTTGTGGGTCTTGGCGCTTGGCCGGACCCTGGCAGCCGGATTATTATTTGCCCTTCTTGTGCCGAGAGGCTGATCGCGTCCTTACGCAGAGCGGCCGTAAGGGGTACGGACTTGCCAGGTCTGCGAGCTTGGATGTGGATCGTCAGAGGTTCTTCTGATCCTGTGGCTGTCTCAGTGCGAGCTTGCACATCTCCTTCACCAAGGTGCCTCTTCGACTTTTTGTATAAGAAGGAGTCTGAGTAGTAGGATTCGACCCCTTTGAAGGGATCGACGTCGACAAATTCTGTCCTCACAAAGCCGTGTTTGTCGACATACTTGAAGCACTGGTACAGCGTGGAAGGCACGATCATGTAATCGTGTATCCAAGGGTGCCCCAAGAGGATATTGTAGGAAGTGTCCGCATCTATGACGTAAAAGGTTACTTCTGACTGAAGATCTCCAATTTGGCATTTCAAGCGAATCTTCCCAATCGGATAGCTCCTGCCCGAATTGAAACCGCTGATGGCAGTGCTTGTTGGTGTCAGACGATGCATAGGAATGCAAAGATGATGTAATAGACCCTTCGGGATGATGCTTATGGAAGAACCATGATCAATGTGCATCCGATCCAACTTTACGTCGCCGATGTATCCAGTGTAATATGACGGTCGATCGTGCAGGTTGGTTTTGATGAGCATGTCCTGTGGAGTGAAGACAATGTTGGGCATCGCTCCTGTACAAGCACTGTCTTGGAGATCTCTAGGCGGGCTCTTTCCCGTGAGGTTGACTTGAGCTAGATATGCGTCGATGTTCTGGAGTGCATCGTTCAAGGCCGCACGAACATCCTTGGAGAGTCTCAGGAGCTCGTATAATGATAATTTGGCCGGTGTGTTGGCCAATTATGCCAAGATGTCAAAGTTGTAGGGCCTTTCCAGCCCATGAGGTACCTCTTTTCGGAGGGATTTGTCAAAGCGAGTCTCCTTCGGCCTAGGCTTGTCGGTCGTCGGAGGTTGAGAAGGTCCCGGAGCGTCAGCGGTAGCCGACTGATGTTCTTCAGTCGAGTTATCTGGTCTAGGTTGGGATTGAGCACCAGACCGAGTGACGACAGCTGCAGCTTCTTCGACATCTACCAAGATTGTGCGGCAGGATCTGACCTTTCTACTCCCCTTTTTGCCAATGGAGGGTGATGTGGACTGAGTCACTTCTGGTACCAAATGTGGATGGACCCACATGACCTTCCCTCGTGACGTGGTGAGGGGTACCAGACCAGTAGCCTGATCTCGAGGAGGTGGGAGATTAGCAACCTCCATTATCGCCCGAGGGATTGGTATCACGCCGTCTTGAGTCTCTGTTGGAAGGAAGCTGCCGAATTGTACTGACACCATATTGGCTGCCACGGTCACCTCCTCAAAATCAATGGCCAAAGCCTTTGAATCGATAAGATGTTGGATGTATCACTTCAGTTGGTAGCAGTCGTGTGTAGCATGGTGGACGTAGCGGTGGTAATGGCAGTACTTTGGGCTCTCCATTTCCGTCGGCCGAGGTTCCCGTCTTGGTGGAGGGAGCTGAATTCTATCTCCTTGTATGAGCATGTCCAAGATGGGCTTGACATGGCTGTCTTCGAAGGAGTAGGTCATTTGCGGCTATTGCTTGTCTGCCGATTTTGACTCGGGCTTCTGGGCTGTGTCGGCCACCATAGCCTGCTTGCCCTTGTTGTTCCGATTGTTGGAGGAGCTACCCCCATTGTCGTTGTTGGTATTAGGACGCTTGCCCTTGTCCTCTCCCTTCGAGATGTGCAATACCAGTTGGCGAGCCTTCTTCAACCTGTCCTCGGCGCTAGTGGCACTGATGATAAACGTCTTCCAGTCCTTAAATTGACTTTTACCCATCCAGAGGCTGATTGTTGGAAGCAGTCTCTTTTGGCAAATTTCAATTAAGGAGGAATCCGGATTATCAGACGGCAACTTCATGGCGGTTTGGCGGAACTGCTTAATATAGTTCCTTGTCAGCTCTTTCTCTCCTTGAACGACGTCCATGAGGGCGAACATTGTGATGTCCTGTCCTAATTTGTAGAATCTCTCCAAGAACATGCGCTTGAAGTTGGCGAAGGAGTGGATGCAGTTGTCTGGCAGGTTACAGTACCAGTCGAAGGCGACCCCTTCCAATGCCTCGATGAATAATTGCGTAAGGATGGCATCGTCATGGGGCAGATGGTCGATGGTGACCTCGAAGTAAGTAATGTACCGACTTGCAGAGGTCTTCCCATCATATGGATTGATGTGGAATGGTTTATACTTTGGTGGGAAGGGTACATCTCTCCACGCAGCAGCATATGGTTGTCGTATCCTGAGGTCTTAACAATTTTCTCGGGCATGGAACATGGCCCGGAGCTCCTGGACCTCTCTTCTTGCCTTCCTGGCTTCGTCTGCAGCGGTAGGAGCCGACATTTCAGGAAAATTATTACCCGGGTTCGGTGGCGCTGAGTTTGAGTCTGCATTGACCGTGGGAACCAAGTTTGTTTGGCCAGGCATCCCTCCTTGCAGAGTAGGGAGGGCTACTTTGATCTCGTCCACGGATTTGACCAAAGTGCGCAGTATGGCCTCCAGAGTGTCGATGCGTTGGCGATCACTGGGACCATCCTGTTCGTCGTTTATCATGAATGTCGTCCTGACATGAGTAGAAGTGGAAGGGACGGTGGATGACATACATTCCGAATCATACCCCTGTACCGAGAAGTCATCGGGGTATGTGGGAATATTCTCCTCTGATTCGGACTCAGAAGGAACAGTACCCCAGCTTCCGAGTTCACCTCGTCTTGGGAATTGTGGACGTCATCGGGGACGTCGGGATTTGCTGCATCTAATGGGAGAGTTGTTTCCACCAGCTCGTCTCCTTGGAACATCGGATTGTCGTAGAAGTTCGGAGGAGTGCTACCCCCAGTTCGAGCAACCCCTAGTGATGTGGATGATGAATCTCCCACTGTAGCATATTTCGTGTTTGAACGGGTACCTTGGAAAACTTCGGTGGTGGGCAACCGTTTAGACGACAGTCTCTTAGTCATAGTGGTTGAAATCTTCGGGCTGGAAACGTTTATCTTTTTCTCTTTCCCATCGGCGAGGATTTTCTGAGCAGAGTTGCAAGAGACGACGGGAAGTGCCTCATCCTCTGAACATGGTTGTTGCAGTCTTTGGAAGACGGACTGCCGGTCTTCTTATACCGTCGCATTATTGCAACAGCAGTTGACGATGACTTGGGTGCAGTGACGTCCGTGGGAGGACACTTTGCACCCCGAGGCTCCCTCTCTTTCCTTGCGCTTGTGGAGGATAGCCTCACGCAACTCAGATGGGTCAAAAATGACCATGTTTGCTTTCTGGATTTTGGGAGACTTTTGGGTACCACTCTGTCCGTTTGTCGCCGGGGGCTGGACTCGAGTGGTTCTGTACAACTTCCCATCAGAGGCCCGCATAACAGTATGTAGAATGCTCGAATGGTCAGAGGTCAGGCCAGCGGACTGAGCTTGCCAAGCTCGTGCTGCCCTAGACTTCTTCACTCTAGTGCGTGAGGGCGCATAATAGGAAGAGTCTAAGTGGTGCTGGAGAGAATCAGACATGTTTTCTCGGGAGCACGAGAGATCAGGAGCATAGGAGAGGCGATCGAAGACTGAGCTGTGTGGAGCAGGCGGCATGCGGCTGGAATCAATAGTCTTCATGCGGCTAGCAGTCATAGCCGCATGGGCTTTCTTCATGTGGCTGGAAGTCTCAGCCGCATAAGTCTTCTCTATGCGGCTGAAAATCCTAGCCGCATGAGTGTTATGCATTCGGCTGGCAGTTTCGGCCATATGGTCATCATGTATGCGGCTGGCAAATTTGGCCGCATGAATATTCAGCTTGCGGCTAGTGCCTTTATTCGGCTTCTTCCTGGAGTACATAGAATCACTATTTGCCCCTGCAAGTCCAGCATCGTAGTGCTTTCCTCTGCCGGACTTGGGGACAGCAAAGTCTTCTATGGCTTGAAGTGGGTCCGCATGAGAGTTGTCTTCGCCGTCTTGGGCAGCAGAGAGTACTCCGTCCAGAGTTTGGGGAGGAGCAAATGACTTTGGCCTCCACTCCCTGCGAGCTTTTTTTGTGCGGGTTCGCTTCTGGACCGGGCCAGCGCTTCCGTCGGAGAGCATTTCTTCAAACACCTGTTGGTCGAAGCGGACGACCATCTTCTGTTGTGTGGAGCCAAGTTTAGCTGCATCCGATTGCGTCACCAACTCCTCAGCCGTGGAGAAGTTTCTCTCCAGCAGAGTCGCCATCGTATTTGCCATGAATTATAAAAGAACAGAACAATTATATCGGAGGACTGGACTTTTACTTCACAATAAAAACTCGCTTGTACAAAGAAAGCCTAGGGACGAAAACCTAGGTACAGCAATCTAAGTACAATTGTTTATTTTAGATTCTGGGGATGATGGTAGAGGCTCGGGAAAGCGACGACAACTCTGCCTTACTCCTTGTACGATCGGATGCAGCCTTGGCTCCGGGAAAGAAATGCTCTCATGATGCTCGGAAAGAATCCTCTGTGCGTGCCTTTGTCTCTCTGCTTTCTCCTTTCAGATCTCTCCAGGTGCTCTGGTGCTCTCTAAAAAATCCTCCTCTCTGCAAGGGAATGGCACCTTGCTATTTATAGGAGTGGGATGCGATCATTAGGGTTTGCAATGATTGCCTCTTTGATAAGTCGGCAGTTAAGGATCAATTAATCTGGGCCCTTCATTCTGATTATAGCAAATCTAGGTAATTAATGTAGATTGCATCAAATCTCTGTGGGCAATAAATGTTAATTGCCATGAATCTTCGTGATTTGTGATAGCCTGCCACGTGTCTAATTTGCTAGATTTGATTTGATCTGGGCCATTATGACGATCGTAACAGATCTGATTTTGTTAGGATTTGTTAGCACCCATAATTCCAGGGAAGATAAGACTGCCACGTGTCTCAATTGTAGCGAAGAGCGCCACGTGTCTCAACTGGTTCATCCTGGCCGAGCCGCATATTGGGGGGGTTCCTCTAAGCCGCATGAAACATGCAGCCGTATGTGGATGGGCAGCCGCATGGGGATGGGTTGCCGCATGGAAATAGGCAGCCGCATGCAGAGGGGAAGTCGCATGGCGATAGGCAGCCGCATGCAGATGGGCGGCCGCATAGGGATAGTCAGCCGCATATAAATGGGCAGCAGCATGGGGATAGTCAGCCGCATACAAATGGGCAGCCGCATGGAGTGGCCTCAGGACTTAGTGGATTTTACCAGCCGTAAGGAGATTTTCTCCTCTTTTCCATGAACACACCATCATGTCAGTCATTATTGCGTCTTTACGTCAGAGCTGTCATGGCTGTTGTTTTTGTCAGAGCAGTCGTCAGGGTATTAAATGCAACCGCATATAGAGAAGAACAGTTTGAAGGCCACGTGGCTTCTTTCTGAGCCGCATGGATATATCCGAGCCGTATGGACCCCTGAGCCGCATGGACTTCTGAGCCGCATGGGGATCCTGAGCTGCATAAGGATCCTTCTGTTGGAGCCGCATAGGTCTTTATTCTATTCCATGCTTCTACAATATTTCATGTATTATTCATTATTTTCTGTATGCAAAATAAACTTTGATACATGGCATAACCTGTTAGAACTTACTGTTCAGTTATATTTTCTGCTATGTATTAGTTTTCTTACACATTAAACCTAGATTTAAGGGACCACCTTGTGTGTTGCATTCATTTGGCCTTGACACGTTGTACCACGAAGTTGTGTGTCACATGTAGAACACGTACATGCGTGACTGGCTGGCCACCGATACGTTTAAGCCGTACGATAGGAATAACCGCTAACAGAGGTTGCATGCTTAGTTTGACTTAGCGGTTAATAGAGGTTTTGGTGTTGTAGATACAATACAGCAGGCATTGGACGGGAAGGAAAATTCTTTGGCATATGTGCTTCGATGCACTTTCTCTTTTATAACCCGTGAGCTCTGCCGGAGACGCGGATGAGATTATCCATGATTACTGACGACCACTGACGTTCTGCGGAACGTAATGCTCTTATTGATTGGGCCTCTGGTACCCCAAGGGGGGACCATGCCGATTCTATTTAGCCAGGGCCCATGCATAGGAAGGATTGTTCTTAACTATATTTCACTTAGAACGGTTAGGCTACCTTATCCGTTAGGTATAAGTACTTTTGGTTTAGGTACTTGTATCTGACCGTGGCTTGGAATAATAACTTATCGCGGATTAGTTCGTCACATCTTGTCCTTGTTTGGTTGTAGGTGTGACTCACTACTCCGATGAGAAGGTGTTGAACCTTGTTGGGGTCCGGATACCATATTGGGTTCATAGCATGGAAAGATACGTCACCGTAAATTAGTTTACCATCTCCTGTCCTTATTTGGTTGGGGGGATGGTAAGCTAGTTCAATAGGCGTGTATTGGACCATGTTATAATTCAATTAACTTATTTATTTGAGTAATATTTATTCAGTTTATATGGCATGATATTATGTGTCTTGTTACGTCCCTCTGAGGAACTGGTTATCTCGCCAGGTGTGTACTTTTGTCTTTCGCAGGTGTTCTAGCTCTAGCCGGATCATCGCTATTTTTTCGAGGCTGATTTTACTTGGATCGTCTTCGCTTCGCTCGCCAAACTCATTTCATTTTCCATGTGTTTTTCTTTTACTTATTGGTAGTGGATTTGTCTCCGTCCAACATATTGTATCAAGAAAATTCATTATCATTATATGATATCTTTTATTCATTTATTTTGTGTGGATGAGATTAGTCATGGTTCTACTGCACTTTACAGCTTATGTATCCATACAAGGCCTATGTACTTCGTATGAATACAGCTGGCATGTCTACGTTCCTAGTCCTACGTATTTTAGGACTGGGGCATTACAGTCACCCACTTGGAATGTTCTTTCTCGAACCTTTTTATTGAAGGCCCCAAAAATCCAAGCTTGATAGAGTTCGATTCTTTGTTGAGCCAGTGGGCGTCTATCGTCCAATGCTTTCAACTCCTGTAGCCGACGACATTGATTGTCTTCGACTGTCAGTTGGTTGATGACGTCTACCTGTAGAGATAGAATCTGGATTTCCAAGGGAAGTACTACCTCGCTCCCGTAGACAAAAAAGAATGGCGTGTTGCCAGTAGGTGTTCGAACAGTCGTACGGTAAGCCCATAGACACTCGTCGATTTTCTTATTCGAGTCGCGCTTATTGGAAGACATGACTTTCTTGAGCAATTTGACGATCGTCTTTTTGAATGCTTCGACTAGTCCATTTGCTGCAAGATTATAGACCGTTGATGCTACATTTTGTATCTGATTCATATCACAGAATCGATAGAATACATGGCTCACGAACTGAGGGCCATTGTCATGGATAATCCTTCGAGGAACTCCGAAGCGGTAAATAACGTGATGCTTGACAAAGTTGATCACGTTCGAGGTTTTCACCTCTACCAGAGGCACTACTTTCACCCACTTAAAAAAATAGTTAGTGATAGCGAGGATGAACCGGTACCGTTTGGAGGATGCAGGGCTCGGTCCGATAATGTCCATTCCCCATGCTTCAAAAGGCCAGGCAGCCGCAGTGGGGTATAGAAACTCAAAAGGCTGGTGGATAAAGTCAGCATGCAACTAACATACCTGACACTTCTTTGCATAATCTACAACATCTGCCATCATAGTGGGCCAGTAATAGCCCATACGACACATCAGTCTTGCAACTCGGGACCAGTTTGATGATATCTGTAGGTGCCATCGTGTGCCTCTCAAAGTGCTTCCTGTGCTTCTGTCTTGGATAGACATCGCAGGAGAAGTCCGTCGTTTGAATGACGATACAGCATTTTGGTAGCTGTGTCGTAGAAGAACCGAAGCGAGCCTCTTGACAGAAGTAGTTTCCTTCGGGTCTTCGGGTAGGATTTCCTAGACTGTGTAGTCTATGACCGAGAATCGCCAGTCCTGAATGTCCACATTAGTGTCTGCCTATACAACGTAGCTTAGGCACACGTATAGGTTATTCTTTGGGCAGACTAGCTCTCGATCCATTACTGTGATAGAGTACTGAGTTCCAACAGGAGTTGCCAGAGAAGCGGTAAGACTAGCTAGTGCATTGGCCTCCAAGTTTTGCAATCGAGGTACATGTTCGATAAAGAACCCTGTGAAGGTAGAAATGATATCGATTGATGTCTGGTGGTAAAGAATCAGATCTTTGTGCCGACCCTCATACCGCCCTGGCACCTGGTTGATAATCTATTTCATGTCACCGTAGACCTCAATGTATTCAGCCCCAAACTATTTAGCAAGTTGGAGCCCTATAATGTGGGCGTTGTACTCAGCTACGTTATTGGTGCATGACTGCATGAGAGGATATGCACGATGGATGACTCAGCCGTTAGGCGTAACAAAAATGACTCTGACCCCTGTGATGATCTCACCTTTGTGCCTTGTTCTTAAAGCACTGTTGAATAACATACACCAAACAGGATTGTCTGAGACTACATTAGATTCCAGGACTTCATCCGGGATATCTTTGTAGAGTTTTGACATATCTGGTACAGGATGTGCTACCAAGAAATCGGCCAATGCTTTTAATCACCTTTTATGGGACAAAAACTACGTCATAAGGCGTCAAGAGGATTGCCCATGTAGCTAGCCGTGAATTGAGTGGCCCTGGCTTGGTTATGAGGACTCTGAGGGGGTTGACTTTGGAGATGACATGAATTGTCTGTCCAGCCACATAATTGCGTGTCTTTTGAATAATGAAGACTAGAGCGAGACAATCCTTTTCAACAGGATTATAGTGATGCTCAACACAAATCATGGTTCTACTCAGATATTAGATTGCTTGCTCGGGGCCTTCATTGCTTTTCTAGGCTAGTAAAGCACCGAAAGAATGGTCTATAGCTCGTACGTATAGCAAAAAGGGTCTCCTAACGACTGGTGCTACCAGTACTGGGGACTAGTGAGGTACTTCTTGATGTCGTTGAACACACGCTGATATTCTTTGGTCCAGACGTACGAAACCCCTTTCTTCATCTGTTTGGTGAAGGATTGGCATCATCCAGAGAGATTTGTTACAAATCTTCTGATGTATGCCAAGCGTCCTTGTAAGCCTCGAAGCTTACGGAGATTTTTTGGGGGTGTCATGTCCTTGAACGCTTTAGGTTTTTTATGGTCAATATGAATACCTTTGGCCGTGGCAATGAATCCCAAGGACTTACCACTGGAAATTTCCAGGAAAGACTTAGTTGGGTTCATCTTTAGTCAGTGTGTCCGCATCAAGTCAAAACCGTCCTCAAGTCATCCAAATGGCTAGTTTTCATCCTGCTTTTAATGGCAATATCATTAACCTAACATTCGACCATTTTTCGGAGGTATTTGTAAAATATGGTACTTATAGCCCGCTGGTATATGGCTCCTGCATTCTTCAAACCGAAGGGTATCACTATATAACAGTAGATCCCTTTTGAAGTTTAGAATGAAGTATGCTATCATCTTCAAGGAACACCTTGATCTGGTTGTAGCCTGAGAATCCGTCCATGAAGGAAATACGCTCGAAGCCACAAGTAATATCGATCATTACGTCAGTGATCGGGAGGGGAAACTCATCTTTTGGACAGGCTGAGTTGAGATCCCCGAGGTCTATGTAGACTCAAATTTTTCTATTATTCTTAGTGAATGGAATAATATTGGCCACCCAATTCGGATGTTGCTTTTCATGAATAAAGCCACTCTCTATGAGTTTGTCAACTTCTTTCTCGATAGCATCCATAATGTTGGACGAAAGTGACACTATTATTCTTTGACTAATTTAGCATCGGGCAAGATGTTGAGTCGGTACATCGCGACTTACGGGTCTAAACTCGGTATATCTTCGTAGCTCCATGCAAAGATATTGATGTATTCATGGATTAGCTTTATCGGAGATTCTCTTTCTTCTCCAGTCAAGCTTTTGCTAATTATGCTGGCTTTAGGGGAAGCCTCGTCTCCTATCTCAACTTCGACGACCTCATCTTTAGTGGGAGGTTCTCGCTGTTCGAAGTGACATTGCCATTGGGATCCTAGGCGTTGAGCCTATGGTTCATTTTCGAAGAATTTTAGCATCTGGTCTTCATCCTCGAGTAGAAAATCTGTAGAGACCATATTGATGGATAGTATCTGTTTGACGGCTTGGCCGATACTGGTATCAGTCCCAAGTTGAGGAATCGAAGGAGTGAGAATGCACCATGACCTCCGATTTTGAACTCTCCGTAGTTGTTGTAGTAGTTCTGCGACTTCCCTTTTGGAGCACGAAGCCGTAAAGGAAGGCGTCGGCCTTTGTCATAGTTCAGTCCTATATTGCTGTTCAAGTCGTATCCCATCTTCTGAATAAGGTGTTTGACTTGAGCAGTGTAACGGTAGAGCTACATCTTGCTGTTATCAGGCTCTGGCTCTGCGGGAGTAAGTCTTTGAGGATGCTCTACCCAACCGAAGATAATGGGTTTCTCATCTTTCCTCCTTACTAGAACCAGGAAGTAAGCACCTTAGGATGGGGCAACTCAGCCTGCAAGATTAGCAGTTATCACTTGTATTTGCAACATATACAGAGTGTTGTCTAAGAAGTACATAGTGTTCTGTTATGCACAAGATTAATTCAAAGACAACTTTCTATTAAAAAAATACAAAATTTTATCCTGAGGAATTACATCATATAAAGAATGCACCTTAGCATTGGCGTATATGTAGTCTCTTAACTCCTCATCAGTGAGAACTAGGACCGCCATAGGAGAAGATGGAAGAGGCTTCCGCTTTAATTTGACTACCAAAGATGCTGGAGTCGGAGGTTCCTGTGACCTTAGAGTTGTTTTTGAGATCTTTCAAGAGAGCTTTACTTCTATAGGCTCTGGGCTAGTAGCTGATGCCGTCAGAGGCAAATGAGCAGGAGCCTTTCCTTGAAGCTTGATGACAAGAGGTGCTGATGTCTGGGGAGGCTTCCCCCTCAATCGAACCCTCAGTGGTTCTTCTGCCACAGCTGCACTTTCTGATGCCGTATCTGACTTGTACAGATTAGCATCCGTACAGTCTATTTTGAGTCCTCGAAATGGGTCAATGTCAGCGAACTCAGTCTTGATAGTCCCGTCGTTGGCCACATACTTCATGCATTAATGAAGGGTAAAAGGCATGATCTTGTACTTTTGAATCCATGGTCGACCCAGCAACATATTATAGTTTATGTCTGCATCAATGACATAACAAGTCACATCCGTCTGGAGGGCACCTATCTGGCATTTCAAGCAGATCTTGCCCAAGTGTTTGCTCTTTCCAGTACTAAAACTGCTGATTGTAGTGTTCAACGCGGTCAGCCGATGCATCAGAATCCCCAAGGTTTGGAGAAGACTCCAGGGGATGATGCTGAGTGATGAGCCATGGTCGATGTGGATGCTATCGACCTTGATGGCACCAATATATCCTGTATACTACAGGGGTCTATTGTACCGTTGTTCTTCAGCAACAAATCCTGCTGGATGAAAGTGATGTTGGGAATCACCTCAACCACACTATGACAGTGTAGGCACACGACATGATCCTCCTTAGACGATTACACCTGGGTGAGAAATGAATCCGTATTCTGTAAAGCTTTGCTAAGGGCATCCCGAGACTCTTTAGAGAGATAGAGGACCTCAAAAAATGAAAGCTGAACCGGAGTATTGGCAAGATGTGCCAATATGTCGAAGTTGTAGGGCTTCATCGACCCTACAGTCGAGTCTTTTCTTAGAGGTTCGTCAAAGTAAACCTCCTTCTGTCTCTGCTTATCTGTTGCAGGGGCTTGGGATGGGTCAACTTTCGATGTATCAGGTGCGGTGGCCACCGCAGGAAGAGATATTTTCTCCTCTGGAACCTGGTTATCTTCTCACTGGTGAGCTGAGCGAGTGGTAAACAGAGTGTCGTTCGTAGATGTAGAAACCATACGACACGGCTTAACCTTCTTCCCCTTAACGGAGTGCGCTGCAAGCAGCATTATGTCCGGGGCAAGATTATGATATACCCACATAACTTTGGCTCACGGTATCGTAAATGGGATGTGACCTTGTACGTTGTCACGAGCTGGTGGAAAGTTGACTACTTCTATTGTCGCCCTTGGGATGGGACGGCACTGTATTGAGCCTCTGTCCTCGAAAAACTTCCGAACTAGAGGGTAACCATGTTGGCAGTGACAGTCTTTTCCTTATAGTCAAGTGAGATAACCTTGGCGTCAATGAGGTGTTGGATCTGTCTCTTCAACAGGTAGCAGTCGCATGTTGAATGGTGAAGATACTGGTGATAGTGGTAGTATTTTGGATTGTCCACCTTTTCCACTTCATTTGGGCGCTTTGGAGGTGAGAGTTGAATTTTGCCACCCTTCATCAGCATATCGAAAGTTCTAGTGTATGTTCATCGTTGAAGGAGTAGGTTTCTTTCGGCCTCGGTTGTCACGTCCCGATTCCGTAGAATCAATAGTCGTCCCCCGGGCGTGATGCCGTGCGAACCTAATTTGCGATCGCACAAGGCCTAGTCATAAGGTAATTTGAAACACATCTAAAAAAGTGAGCACAGACAAATTAAATAGCACATTAAGACAGAAAACTTTTCATTTTATTGATAATAGACATCATTCACTACAAAAAAAGTGTCTTTTTGGGACGACACTATAAGGAACACTAGTCTAAAAAGTCCTAAAAGTATAATTCTAGGGACGGCTATATTTTTAGTAACAAAATATTGCTTTTTTTGGGACAGATTGTGAAAATGGATCACTATTTGGGACTGATGAAAATTTTTGTTCCAAATAATACATATTTTTGTCCCAAATATGTTGGCGGGAATACCACACGTGTGGCGGCTAATTGCCAAATTATATGGAGGGAAAGTTTACCTCCACATGTTTCTATCGTAGCCATTCGATCGGATGGATTAATCCAGACCGTCCATCCCAAAACCTATTTCCTATAGTCGATAGGACTTCTCTCTCTTTCCGATCAAAAAACTTTCTCTTCCTCTCTCTTTTCGATCAAAAATGGCGATAGAACTTTCTCCTTCCTCTCTCTCTCTCCGACCTAGGTGATGCAGTATTGCTGCTCTTTTTTTCTCTCCGACCATTGTTCCGACCTGGTGCTCCAGTGTTACTGCTCTCTCTCTCTCCCCGACCATTGCTCTCTCTCTGTCCGATCTTCCAACCCTAGGTGCTCCATTGCTGCGGCTTGGTATACTTCCCCCAATCTTTAGAATTTTTTACCAAAATGTTTTAGTCTTTCCCTAATATTTGGATGCATGTTATTTTGTCCTAGATTGTTTGCACTATTTACACCATTTACTTAATTTTTTCTTGAAATTTTAGTGTTTTATACTGTTTACACGGCTGCATGTAATTTTGTCGTAGGTTGTTTGCTTAAAATTTGAGGGTTGTATACTGTTTACTGAAATTTTGGTTAAAATTTGAGTGTTTTACACTGTTTACATGGCTGCATGTAATTTTGTCGAAGATTATTTGCTTAAAATTTGAGGGTTGTACACTGTTTACTGAAATTTTGCTTAAAATTTGAGTGTTTCACACGGCTGTATGTAATTTTGTCGTAGATTATTTGCTTAAAATTTTAGGGTTTTACACTGTTTACTGAAACTTTGCTTAAAATTTGAGTGTTTCACACTGTTTACACGGCTGCATGTAATTTTGTCGTAGATTATTTGCTTAAATTTTGAGGGTTGTACACTGTTTACTGAAATTTTGCTTAAAATTTGAGTGTTTCACACTGTTTACATGGCTGCATGTAATTTTGTCGTAGATTATTTGCTTAAAATTTGAGGGTTTTACACTGTTTACTGAAATTTTGCTTAAAATTTGAGTGTTTCACACTGTTTACACGGCTGCATGTAATTTTGTCCGAGATTATTTGCTTGAGATTTGAGTGTTTTATACTTTACTCAAATTTTTGCTAGAAATATGAGTGTTGTACACAGTTTACCTGGCTGCATGTTATTTTGTCCTAGATTATTTACCAATTTTTTATCAACATTTGCTTGAAATTGATTACTTGTCCATATACATGAATTGACTTCTGTCATCACTATTTATCAATGACAATTATTGTTCAGTCATACTCTAGTGATACTGTTCATCATTGCTACTTTGTTCTCTGGCAGTGGAGAATGGTTGCACATATCATCAAGATTGACAATTTTGAGGCACCCATCACTTCTTCTTTTTTTATTATCCTATGCAACTCATACTATTTCCCTGACTTCTGCAAATTTCAATGTGTAAAACATATGTGTATATATATATTTGTGCCTTACAGGTTATTCTCTTGGATATGTGTGTATATGTGTGTATATGTGTGTGTGTGTCTGTAGAAAATAAGTGGGTGTACCTTACAGGTTATTCTCTTGGATACTAGATATCACAGTGACCTACTGTCTAGTGATGGAACTATATTGGGGGAGACTCAGTGGGAATGGTTGCAAAATGAGTTGTACGGTCCTGAATCACAGATTACCGTTAAACCTTGTTAGACTTATGCCACTTGTTTTACATACATCTTGGACAATGTTAGTTCTGCACAAATACAAAACACTTGAAAGGATGAAACTTTTGTTAAACTAACTGGCAGTGGTTGCGACCATCTCTAGTTAATGGTGCTTAGTATCCTTGTGGTCTTCTCATATACATCAAACGTACTGACATTTCTAATAAGAGTTATTTACCAATTTTTTGTTCGAATTTAATTACATGTGACACTGTTTATACAGGATTATTTACCAAGATTTTTTTAGGATTATGTACCAATTTTTCATAATTATTTACATGTGACACTGTTCCCGGTTGCATATTTTTGTCTTAGTTTTAAGCATCAGTTATTTAGGTGATTGTTTTTCTTTTGGGAAGATTTCGGTTTATGAAGTATATCAGTTTATTGAGAAAATTATTTGGTGGCAAAAATATGTTAGAACACCACAATATGTGCACATTGTCATTAATTTGTGATTATTTGTGAAAAATAGATTTTTTTTGTGAAAAATTGGGCCACATTTAGACCTGTCAATTGGGCCAGGCCGGCCCATCCCAGCCCGGCCCGGCCCGAACCCCAAACACTGCTTATCATTTGCTTGTCAATGTGTGTTATGCTTGGCTTTAGCACAAGCAATTTGTGCTGTGCTTGGCTTTGGCCAAGCAATTTGTGCTTTGCTTGGCTTGGGTTTGCTTGGCTTTGCTTTTTGCTGTGCTTAGTTTGGCTTTTTTTGTGGGTACATGCCAGCCAGTCTTCATGACGGGCGGTGAACGGTGACTGTGTTGTTTGTGGGTACATGCTTAGTTTGGCTTGTTTTGTGGGTACATGCCAGCCAGTCTTCATGTCGTGGGTCACGTGCCGGACTGGGCTGAGATTTTTTACCCTTGGCCCGGCCCGGCCCGCTATAGTTCATGGGTCGAAGAGGCCCGAGCCCGGCCCGCCCAAATTCAGTATCGGGCCGGCCCGGCTGACTTGACAGGTCTAGACACATTTGCATGGACAGGAACATGAGTTTGAACCTGGCTATGTTCTTTGTAGATTTTAATTTGTCAAATTATTGCGATTATGCATTCATGTAGGAATTATTGTGATGATTTGTGAAAAATTGGGTTTTCTTGTGAAAAATTGGGACACATTTGCATGGATAGGAACATGAGTTTGAACCTGGCTATGTTGTTTGTAGATTTTAATTTGTCAAATTATTGTGATTATGCGTTCATGTAGGAATTACTGTGATTATTTGTAAAAAATGGGTTTTTTTTTAAAATTGGGACACATTTGCATGCCCATTCTGGATTGATGTTAAACATATTATAAATGGAGATGAATTTGAACCTGGCTATGTTCTTTGTAGATTTTAGTTTGTTGAAAATCGATATTTGTGAATCATGCTTGAGCTTTTCAGTTGAAATTGGTTATTTGTGCCATGTGTTAGTTCCATGTCAGTAAGTCATAATCAACCTTGGTATATTAATTTCCTTTTTCTAGCTAGTAATTGTCATAATCAATTGGTTATCTATATGCTTATTATTTCTTCTTCTTGGGCACATTAGTACATGGCTACCAATAAGTGTTTGCTCTATTATTAAATTTGTCTTTGCTTGATATATTGCATAAGAATTTTAACTCTAATTTGTTAGAAAGTATATTTTTTTTGGAAACTGAAATGGATAAGACTTATATAGTTGCTGCCTCAAGCTATAGTTGCTGCCTCAAGTTATATGATTTTAACTCTAATTTGCCTCTGTATTTTAATTATTAGAAAGTTATATAGCTGCTGCCTCAAGCTTTTTGCCTCCATTTGCCTCAAATAGAAATTTCAAATTGAATTCTTGAAACAATAAAGATACAACTATTGTTCTGAATATATATTTTGGATGGTGCTAGGTGATAATTGTCTTTTGGAAATTGATATGGATAAGCGTTGGATTGGATCACATGATTGGAATTCAAAGGCATACAAGGATGGGGTCGAAGCATTTCTTAAATTTGCATATAGAACTAAGAATGCTGATACGGTCCATATTTATTGCCCATGTAGTATATGTGTAAATCGTGTTTATCACAATCGACAGACTGTGGAGGTTCATATAGAGATGTATGGATTTGAAAGGAGTTATATGGATTGGATATATCATGGGGAGTTATTGGGTGGTTTGGGTAATAACACCGATAATATAGGAGATGATATGTCAGTTGATGAAAGTGACGCTGGATTAAATGAATGTGCTAATATGACAACAATGGTACGAGAGGGAATGGGATTCTCATGCATGATAGAAAATATGGGTTACGAGGAAGAGCCCATGGCAGAAGAAAACTTGCGGTCCGATGAATGCATACCGAAATACTTCAAACTTCTAAATGAAGCAGAAAGCGATTTGTACGAGAGTTGTCCTAACGGTGTCACTGAGCTATCATTTGTTGTCCAACTTTTACACCTGAAGCAACTTAATGGATGGACAAATCGTTCTTTCACAATACTGTTGGTCTTCTTAAAAAAGGTGTTTTCGTGTGCCAAGATTCCCAAATCATACTATCAAGCCAGTAAGCTAACTACTGACTTGGGGTTCACTTACAAAACATGGGATGCCTGTCCTAATAGTTGTATGTTGTTTCGAAATGAAACTGAGAATCTCGACAAATGTGAGATTTGTGGGGCTTCTAGATATAAAGTTGATCATGCCAACGAGGGTAATCTTCCTCCGATTGACCAGGGTACTAAAGTTTCTCAGAAAAAGGTTCGATATTTTCCTTTAATACCAAGACTGCAACGATTGTTTTGGTCATCGCATACAGCTTCGCTTATGAAATGGCATGCTGAGAAGCGAGTAGAGGATGGTGTAATGAGGCATCCGACAGATTCTCTTGCTTGGAAGGCTTTTGATGATAATAATCCATCCTTTGCCAGAGACAGTCGTAATGTTAGACTTGGGTTAATTACTGATAGATTTAATCCGTTTGGTAATATGAGTGTTGCTCACAGTACCTGGCCTGTTGTAGTCATCCCTTACAACTTACCCCCGTGGTTGTGCATGAAGCAACCTAACTTAATTTTGTCTATTCTTATTGATGGACCAAAAGGTCCAGGTGATAAGATTGACGTTTATCTGCAACCGTTAGTAGAGGAGTTGAAAGAACTTTGGGAGGTTGGTGTTTCTACTTATGATGCATCAACCAAACAGTTATTTCAACTAAATGTAGCACTGTTGTGGACAATTAGCGACTTTCCTGCATATGCTATGTTGTCAGGATGGAGCACAAAAGGTGAATTTGCTTGCCCTTGTTGTAATAGGGATCATCAAGCTACCCGATTGACAAATGGTGGCAAGTATTGTTACTGGGGTCATCGTAGATTCTTACCGGGGCACCATAAGTTTCGAAGGGAGAGGGTAACTTTTAATGGCAAATTAGAAATGAGGCCACCACCTTTGACATTATCTGGAACAGAAGTGTTAAAGCAGTTGAATGATCTCAATGTTTTAACTGAATATAAGAAGGAGGACCTCTTTACAAAGAGGAAGATGGAAGAAGAAGAAAAAGAGAGAGCAAAAACACACAGTCTGCCAAAAACAAGATTAGGTTGGAAAAAGAAGAGCATCTTTTTTGAACTACAACATTGGGAACACAATATGATTCGCCATAATCTAGATGTTATGCATATTGAAAAAAATGTATGCGATAATGTCATTTTTACTTTGCTAGGTTTTAAAGGCAAAACAAAAGATAATATAAAGGCTCGAAAAGATCTCAGAGATATAAAAATTCGATCAGAGCTACATCCTCAACCACGGGGAAGAACTCTAGAGTACTTGCCTCCAGCTGAGTTCACAATGAGCAACAAAGAAAAGGACATTTTCTTGAAAGTATTGCGAGATGTAAAAGTCCCTGATGGTTATTCATCTAATATATCTCGATGCGTGCATACAGAAGAGCGGAGTATGTGGGGTCTTAAGAGTCATGACAATCACATTTTAATGCAACAGTTACTTCCTATAGCTATTCGAAGGGTCTTACCAAAGCATGTTGTTAAATCCTTAATTGAATTAAGCAACTGCTTTGTGGTGTTGTGTTCAAGTGTAAATAGTATTACAGACTTGAAAAGTTTCAAGATCGTATGGCACTTACGCTTTGTAGTCTTGAGAAGATTTTCCCACCTGGGTTTTTCGATATAATGGAACACTTGCCTATGCATTTAGTGGATGAGTTACAAATTGCTGGAGCAGTATTGTATCGTTGGATGTATCCCATGGAAAGATATTTGCACACCTTAAAACTTTATGTACGGAATCGTGCTCATCCAGAGGCTTCTATTGCTAAATCAGTATTGTTAGAAGAATGTATGACTTTCTGCTCAAGGTATTTGGACAATAGTACGGAAACCAAAATGAAGCGGCCAAGAAGAAATGATGATGGAGGAAAGAAATCTGGTCGCGTTGTAGGTAAAGCAGTGCACTTTGGACTTGATCCAATTATGCAAATACAAGCTCATCAATATGTGCTTGCCAACACGGAGGCAGTAGCACCATTCATTGAGTAAGTTTGTCTTGACTAATACCATGATTTATATCCTCTCGTTTAGTTATGTAATTGAAATAAATTTCTACATCTTTATACAGGAAACACCTTGCTGAACTTGGGTCAAAATATCCACAAGCTTCACAACGACACCTTATTAGTCGCCTTCATAATGAACACTTTGTCACTTGGTTTAAGGAGCATGTAAGTAGATGTATCTTTTAATGAACATTTAATATTTTTGACCACTTGCAGTAAAATATCATTATTAAACTTATTTAATGTTTTTTAATATAGGTGAAAGGTTTACCAGACGTACAAATATCAGCGGAGATCAGAAGCTTAGCTTCAGGCCCTCTTAAGGATGCTTTGAAATTCAATTCTTACATTGTTAATGGTTTTAGATTTCGAACAAAAAAAATTGATCTTCGTAGAAAAACTCAGAATAGTGGAGTCCTCCTAAAAGCAGAACAAATGAGTTATTCTAGTCGGAAAGATAGAAATCCTCTTACAGGGGATGTTATATTCTACGAACAACTGATAGACATTATTGAGATAAAATATTTGAACGGCATGAAGTATGTTTTATTTAAGTGCAACTGGGTTAATCCACGAGTGGGCCAAAAAGTGGATGAGTTTAATTTTACTCTGGTGAACTTCAATCATTTGTTATATAAAGAGAATAGGGTGATTGATGAACCTTATATCTTAGCATCCCAAGCAGAACAAGTTTGGTATGTTCAAGACCCTCTAGAGTCAGATTGGCATGTTGTTGTTCAGATGTCGCCGCGAGACGCATTCGATAAGTACTCAACAATAGTAGAAAATTTATAAGCTAATAGAGTGGAACCTTATAGCATGCAACATCTGGATGAAGCTCATAATGGATCTTGGGTTAGGCAAGGAGTAGAGGGCTTGGTGGTTGACACAAATATTTGTGATGGTGATGATGACCATGATGACAGTGGTCATGAGTAGCAAGTTTGTAGCTTGATTTGCAACTATTTGTGATGGATATCAAATTACAAACTTGTATCTCTTAGCTATTTTATATCCTTTCAAGTTGTTGGTTGTTTTATCTACTGTGATTGAACGTTGATGAATTTTGCTTATTTCAGTGAATGTTGATTAATTTTGCTTATTTTCTTTACTTCATTCATTCTCAATTTCTATTAGAAAAAATGTTTACAGGAAAGTGGTTGTAGAAGCTATACTATACTTCATTCATCTTGTCATATACTTGCTTCTACATGTTGTATGATAAACATGTTCTGTGATAAACATATATTATTTAGTGGCTCTACTATTTAGTGGCTTTTGGGTGTGCTAGCCATCCTATTGTGGTCATTGTGCTGTTAATAATAAATATCATTAATGTTGTAATGTCCGCATGATGATAGTATATAAATGTACGCAAGTCGTTTGCTTATCAGGTATTTTGACATAGAAACTCCTCAATAGACTGGAAGTCTGGAACAAAAATGTTCTGTGACATTATCTTGTAATATAATTTTAATCATATATGTGTTTGTATCCAATTAGATTGTGTTTTAATTATTACTTTTTTGTCCATTTTGTCCCTCTCTAGACATTACTGTGATAAACATGTTCTGTGATAAACATATATTATTTAGTGGCTCTACTATTTAGTGGCTTCTACATGTTCTGTGATAAACATATATTATTTAGTGGCTTCTACATGTTCTGTGATAAAGCATCCAAATTGTAAAGTACCATCAAATTATTTAGTGGCTCTACTATTCTGGCTTCTGTATCCCTTTAATTCATCATGCTACTTATACGAGACTGCAATTTGTATTTGAGTTGATAGTGTAGGTTTGTAATGACCAATCACGGGATAACCCTGCATATTGCAATTTTTAACTTCTATTAGGAAAAATGTCCCTACAAAAGAAGAAGTTTATCAAGCCTGGGTTCATGTCGGGATATGAGAGGCAAAGATTGGAAAATATTACTAGAAATAAAATGAAAATGGATGCTTTAAATTTGCAACAAGCTTCAAAGCTTGTAATGAATTCGAAGATGGTTACTCGAACAAGTTCGAGTAAGATGGGAAAAAGAAGCGCAAGTGAAAGAGATGATGAGTATATCCCCGTCGGTGATGACTTGCTTAGCGAGGAAGATAGCAACCATAATGAAGAACCTTCCGACCCTAAAATGAAGAAGGTAATAAATTAGATATCAAGTCTTGTATTTTCTGTCTTCATTCATTGGAATATCTCACTATTTTTCTTATGTTGCAGGTTGCAAACAATGATGACTCTTCTATCCCTAAAATGAAAAAGGTTAAAAATTTGATCATAAGCGATTTTTTTACTGTTCTAATGTACAGCTTACTACTATGGTTGCAAATGATGAGAAAAGTAACATCCGGGGTCCTCGAGTCTTGATCCTCTATTGGTGCTGGTCTTGACCCTCTACTAATGCTTGCACTGCCAATGTCTAATGAGCTGTGATACGCTCTAATACACCAGTGTGCACTTAAATTTCTTCTGATACGCCACTGTGCAATTGATACTTCTTCTGATACTCGGGTATCCTACTATGGTGGTTTGGTTCTTCATTGGTAGAGCTGGTTGAGCCGCATCGTGGATGTTATTGAGCTCTTGCAGACCCACGGTGAGCTTCGATCTGATGCCTAGCTTCAACTGGGATCAAATTGTAGAGGAAGAGTATTTTACTATGGTTTGAGCTTCCTTGCATAGATTTTTATTCTGATTTGAACTTCATTCTATGTCTTTTTAGTGTGTTGGACTATCTTGATCTAATACAACACATGTAGCAAATGATGAGAAAAGCAACATCCGGGGTCCTCGAGTCTTGATCCTCCATTGATGCTGGTCTTGACCCTCTGCCAATGCTTGCGTTGCCAATGTCTAGTGAGCTCTGATACGCTCTAATACACCAGTGTGCACTTGAATTTCTTCTGATACGCCACTGTACAATTGATACTTCTTCTGATACTCGGGTATCCTGCTATGGTGGTTTGGTTCTTCATTGGTAGAGCTGGTTGAGCCGCATCGTGGATGTTATTGAGCTCTTGCAGACCCACGGTGAGCTTCGATATGATGCCTAGCTTCAACTGGGATCAAATTGTAGAGGAAGAGTATTTTACTATGGTTTGAGCTTCCTTGCATAGATTTTTATTCTGATTTGAACTTCCTTATATGTCTTTTTAGTGTGTTGGACTATCTTGATCTAATACAACACATGTAGCAAATGATTAGAAAAGCAACATCCGGGGTCCTCGAGTCTTGATCCTCCATTGATGCTGGTCTTGACCCTCTGCCAATGCTTGCGTTGCCAATGTCTAGTGAGCTCTGATACGCTCTAATACACCAGTGTGCACTTAAATTTCTTCTGATACACCACTGTGCAAATGACACTTCTTCTGATACTCGGGTATCCTGCTATGGTGGTTTGGTTCTTCATTGGTAGAGCTGGTTGAGCCGCATCGTGGATGTTATTGAGCTCTTGAAGACCCACGGTGAGCTTCGATCTGATGCCTAGCTTCAACTGGGATCAAATTGTAGAGGAAGAATATTTTACTATGGTTTGAGCTTTTTCTTGCATAGATTTTTATTCTTATTTGAACTTCCTTCTATGTCTTTTTAGTGTGTTGGACTATCTTGACAATTCTGGATATTTGATCCTCAAATTTTGTCGAGGATGACCATTTTTCCTTTTCTTTATATACATATTGAATCTAATTTTCTTATATCTAATACAACACATGTAGCAAATGATACTTCTTCTGATACTCGGGTATCCTGCTATGGTGGTTTGGTTCTTCATTGGTAGAGCTAGTTGAGCCGCATCATGGATGTTATTGAGCTCATGCAGACCCACGGTCAGCTTCGATCTGATGCCTAGCTTCAACTGGGATCAAATTGTAGAGGAAGAGTATTTTACTATGGTTTCAGCTTTTCCTTGCATAGATTTTTATTCTTATTTGAACTTCCTTCTATGTCTTTTTAGTGTGTTGGACTATCTTGACAATTCTGGATATTTGATCCTCAAATTTTGTCGAGGATGACCATTTTTCCTTTTCTTTATATACATATTGAATCTAATTTTCTTATATCTAATACAACACATGTAGCAAATGATGAGAAAAGCAACATCCGGGGTCCTCGAGTCTTGATCCTCCATTGATGTTGGTCTTGACCCTCTGCCAATGCTTGCGTTGCCAATGTCTAATGAGCTCTGATACGCTCTAATACACCAGTGTGCACTTAAATTTCTTCTGATACGCCACTGTGCAAATGATACTTCTTCTGATACTCGGGTATCCTGCTATGGTGGTTTGGTTCTTCATTGGTAGAGCTGGTTGAGCCGCATCGTGGATGTTATTGAGCTCTTGCAGACCCACGGTGAGCTTCGATCTGATGCCTAGCTTCAACTGGGATCAAATTGTAGAGGAAGAGTATTTTACTATGGTTTGAGCTTTTTCTTGCATAGATTTTTATTCTTATTTGAACTTCCTTCTATGTCTTTTTAGTGTGTTGGACTATCTTGACAATTCTGGATATTTGATCCTCAAATTTTGTCGAGGATGACCATTTTTCCTTTTCTTTATATACATATTGAATCTAATTTTCTTATATCTAATACAACACATGTAGCAAATGATACTTCTTCTGATACTCGGGTATCCTGCTATGGTGGTTTGGTTCTTCATTGGTAGAGCTGGTTGTGCCGCATCATGGATGTTATTGAGCTCATGCAGACCCACGGTCAGCTTCGATCTGATGCCTAGCTTCAACTGGGATCAAATTGTAGAGGAAGAGTATTTTACTATGGTTTCAGCTTTTCCTTGCATAGATTTTTATTCTTATTTGAACTTCCTTCTATGTCTTTTTAGTGTGTTGGACTATCTTGACAATTCTGGATATTTGATCCTCAAATTTTGTCGAGGATGACCATTTTTCCTTTTCTTTATATACATATTGAATCTAATTTTCTTATATCTAATACAACACATGTAGCAAATGATGAGAAAAGCAACATCCGGGGTCCTCGAGTCTTGATCCTCCATTGATGTTGGTCTTGACCTCTGCCAATGCTTGCGTTGCCAATGTCTAGTGAGCTCTGATACGCTCTAATACACCAGTGTGCACTTAAATTTCTTCTGATACGCCACTGTGCAAATGATACTTCTTCTGATACTCGGGTATCCTGCTATGGTGGTTTGGTTCTTCATTGGTAGAGCTGGTTGAGCCGCATCGTGGATGTTATTGAGCTCTTGCAGACCCACGGTGAGCTTCGATCTGATGCCTAGCTTCAACTGGGATCAAATTGTAGAGGAAGAGTATTTTACTATGGTTTGAGCTTCCTTGCATAGATTTTTACTATGGTTTGAACTAACTTCTATGTCTTATTAGTGTGTTTTTTTGCATAGCTTACTACGTACTATGGTTTGAACTTCCCTATGGCACTGTGTTGGACTATCTTGACGGCACCTACCTATATACTGCTACATTGATTATGTATTTTCAGGCTGCATACAACAGTCCTACGCGTAGGTCATCGCGTATTGCAAAGAATATGGAACATGTCATAGCAATGGGTGAGAGGACATTAGAGCCACGATTAGAACCCTCTTTTATGGAGGATGTCTTGCGCATTCCTATATCAAGACATCAAATTTTTCAAGAGAGCGATGATGAGCCTTTAGATAATGAGCCAGTAGAGAATTCTGAGAAAATACCGAAGGGTAAGTTTTGTATTGAAATTTATAATGTAAATTGTGAGCTATCAATGGTTCTGGTTTTTAAGTAGTATATTTATGAGTCTTTCCCTTTTGTTTCTGATAAGGTACGATGGAGAGTGGACCTTCCACTAGGCAACATAGAGGAGCTGCTAAGCCATGGAAAAAATGGGATAATGGAGTAAAAAAAATCATAGAGTGGGATGAAGATTGCCAACCAGTTGGAGAACATGGGCACCATTTGATGTCTCATCTGGGTAACCTTTCCCGAAATGGCGAATTGTTTCCGTTAACAATGTTATCTTGGCGTAAGGCTGATAAGGATAAACTAGAAATGGTCTGGGCGTCGGTTAAGGTAACTTTCCCCGTCTCTTTATCTGTATTTTCATGGATTTACTATCTTTATTTTTACTATTATCCTACTTGATAGTGAACCCCCTATTGTCTATCTTGCTAAACCTATAGCCACATTGGCATTGACTTTGTAGTCAGTAACACTCAAGGTCTGTATTGTAAGATATAGATCGTAGCACTATAATTCACCATCAAGAGTAAAAACAAATCGATTGAAGCAGCTGTGGCCTAGAAGTGTTGATTGAAACTGTCATTTCAAGTACAATATTTTGTTTATATTCTTTTAATGTTGGAATGAATATGTTGAAGTGGTTACTTGTTTTTAGTTTGGGATGATTCAACTAATTTATATCTTGCTGTTCTTGTGGTTGTTTGGAAGTATAACCTCGGATATCATGTTTGAATGCTTTACCATCACCTGTTGTTCACATATTTTTGCTATTGATAATGGCTACTTATATTGATAACTTAGATATCATGTTTTTCTAAGGAAAACACAAATGCACCCGATGCTTTTAAAGCTATTTGCTTTAAGAAAATGGGAATTTCCTGGAAGGCCTTCAAGCATCGAGTGAAAAAAGACTTCTATACAAAGTTTGAGACCGATGAAGAGTGCCTAGCAAATGTGCCGCCCCGGGTGGAGCCCAGTCAATGGCCTACTCTAGTGGCATATTGGGGCTTGGGTAACACACAGGTATAAATCGACTAACAAATAACTTACATCCATATTCATGCTAGTGGCAAACCCTTTATTTCAATTTACTAAATAATGTCCAAATGTTTTTTTAGAAAGTTTCGGAGAAGAACCAAGTTAATCGCGGAAAACTTTGTGCTCTCCCTAGAACTGGTAGATGATCCTTTCCAGAAATAAAGAGAAAGGTTAGTATTGTGTTTTTTGGTAAGATAATTGTCATATATTTTCAGTTGATAATGTATAAATTTTTTCTTACTTTGGAACATGCATACACATCAGAGGAGGCTAGAAAACAAGCCTGTTGACCTTGTCAACATGTGGAGATCCACTAGAGGAAAAGATGGCAGTTATGATGAAGAAGACGGGGCTGCTGGAACAGAGGTATATAAAATTCATATTTGTAATGAGTTTTTTTTAACAAAATGTCTATTACAAATTAGAGAAATTTAACACAAACCTCCTTGCATGCTATAGAAAATGTTAGAAAGGAGAATTGAAGAGCTACCAGCTGAAGAACGAGATAACGAGGAGCAATTGAATAATGTTTACAGGGAAGTGATCGGACAAGATGGGCATGGCCGAGTTTTTGGCCGAGGAGTAGGTGTAAGCGGTAAAGGATCAACTTCCTTAGCAGCTCATCAGGCTGAGATTCAACAAGCAACAAATGCTGAGATTGTACAACTACGAGAAGATGGTGAAAAGTTACGAGAATATGCGAAGAAGTTGAGAGAAGAGACTGACGCTTTAAGGAAAGAGCGTGAGGTGCAAGAGGCCCGGCACAAGAAAGAGCTTGAGGCGGTCAAGAGTGAGCTTAGAACTGAGCTCAAAGATGAAGTTGTGGCCATGTTCCTGAATGCTCAACTACTTTCTCAACAATCCAGTACATCGTCCAGGTAATTTGCCAACTATCAACTTATTACATTGGTTTTTCTCTGTGATTCTTATGTTTGGTTTTCTTTCGTGGCTGCAATTTATGTTTGGTTCTCCATTTCCTTTCTTTCAAGTTAAAATTTGTATTTATTACATTGGTTTCTTTTCTGGACTGATTTTTTGGACTGAATTTTGCATAGTCTGAATTTTGCATAATCTCGGTATCAGTATCGGAACTGAATTTTAGCTTCTGTTTTCACTGTGTCCTTTTCCCTGGAAACTCCGAAACCAGTAATATTTTTTACATATTGCTAAGTTATTTTTTACACTGAATTTTAGAGTATGTTAGATGGGTATCCATTGTTTTGTTTTAAGTTCAAATTATGGGACTAAATGTTCAGTCTCAGATTTACACTATACAGTTATATTCAGTCTGTAAATGTCCATATCACCTACATATATCAGTCCATTATTTTGTTCAGGTCATTATCTCATTATAAACAGTCCTTCTGAACTAAGGAGTTCAGTTCCCTGTTTTGATATTCCGATCTGTACCTTCATTTCAGTTGCTTTAGAAACTTCAAGTTCAGTCATTGAACTTTATTTTGGAGAATTAACTTCAAGTTCAGAACATTGAACCTGTGTGTGGGATGTCTTGGTATCCTAACCCCAGGTTAGCTTGCATCTATCCACCTTGATCCCGTCCACTGCAAATTCATGTAGGTTCACTGCATTTCCTCGGTCACTAGGCATAACCCACAGCAGTTGCAATTGTTTGCACTTTGTATGCCCAGTCAGCTTATACTTTTGGGGAGAATAGTGACAGAACAGGGACATGAGTGAACAAAATCTTGTGAGTTATGCCCAGTGACCGAGTGACTACCTCGTTTTCGACACTCTTATATACACACGAATGGTGCCAGCCCCTGGTACCAATCCCTATATAGGTACAAGTATACACAGGAAGTAGTACAATGTTAGTATCCAAACCAGGATTGACGTCATATGATATTCGACAAATATCAGAGGATACTCGGTACGGTAATTATTTTACTGATAACCGAGTATTGGGTGGACATTGGGAAATCAAATCGGACCCTTCATTATCCTGATGTTGGATCAGACTCTGCTCGGCACACGTCAGGTTAATACTGATATGTATCTTCCTCAAGGTACCTTATGAACTCGGTCATAGTTGGTATCTTCTCAAAATTCTCGATATAATAGGATCAACCCTGTTCTAGATCGTTGTATTGGATACACTGAGTTATCCGTTTGATCAGATAACTGAACGAAAGCAATTAAGCTTTCGAAACTCCTGACAACCACTCTTAGGCATTAGAACTTGTGTTGTTCGAGCCAACCTCATATTAAGATTCATATTGATACCAAGTAGGTGATGTTTTGATTTTACCATTTTTTCGAATACATCAACAGTCAGTATCTTATTAAATTATTGAAGCGCGACTGAACATGGTATCCGACCCTGCCCTTATACATATATTACATGCACTTGATTACAACTACCCCTAGTTATAATTGGCCAATCAATGAAGGCCATGGCTAGTACTGAGAGATGTCGTCCTAAGGCAAAACCCTAGTTGGGAAGTCATTTATCCTTCTGAGGAAGAGACATCCTTAATGGCTCGCTCTCGAAACCACCTTGTGGTGTCAGTCTATTGATTTTAACTTTTACATTGGTTTTTTCCAGCTTGTTACTGTAATTCTTGCTAGAATAATTGTACTTCCCATTTAAAATGTTTCCCAATTTTTCCCGTCTTCACTTAAACTTCCTTTTTCACTTGAAGCTCCCTTTGTCACTTGAAGCTTTTTCTGTACATTGTTTTTTTTCCAACTTTTTTGTACGCAGGTCCGAACAGTTTGGAAGAACGGTTAGTAGGTTTGTACAATTTGTTTAAACCTTCACAAACTAATGTGGTCTAGTCTGTACAATTTGGAAGAACTTGTCTTTCTTTCCTGGTTGTTCGTGTATAGTTAGCAGGTTGCTAATATATTGGCATATCTTCATTTGCAGGTCCTTCAAAAGCATTCTGGATATGCTAAAATGATGGGCGACAATCTTGTGATGATAAAAAGTTTGGCTTAATTTTTGGGTTCATGTTGGATATACTAAAAACATGGTGTAATGGTGGAGACAATGGGTTCATTTTGTAACTGAATTGTGGGTGATGTATAGTGTTTGGGATTTATTTTGGAAAAGGATGCTTAATGGGTTCAGCATTTTGTATGTAATGGTGGAGACAATGGGTTCATTTTGTAACTGCTGCTGTGGGTGATGTAGTGTTTTGGATTTATTTTGGAAATGGTGGTTAAGGATGCTTAATGTTAAGCTTTTTGTTGTTTATCAATTGAACATATATAGTTATATATGAATTTTGTTGTCTTCTACTTAATGGTAAAGAATGCTTGATGTTGTTAAGGTTTTTTGGTATTGGAGCTTTGATGCCTGGAGATACATCGGAGGACAAGCTTGACAACGTCCATGATTATATGAATTTATGTTTATTTAAATTGTATGTTTTATAGCTGAAAAATACAGACTTTAATTTCATAAGTGTTACTTTTGGGACAGTTATGTAATTGTCCTAGATAAAAATGACATTCTTTTGTAACGCTAGCAAATTTGTTTAGGACGGGTGTTACTTGTCACAAACTCTTTTATTTTGGGACGGTTTTGTAAACCGTCGTAAACATGTAATAATTCAAACTCTTTTGGTACGGTTACATTTTTTGACCCTAAAACCAAATTAGGACGGCATTTTTGGTCCTAAAACTTTTTGCCACGCCACCCTAATAGCACTGTCACTTACCGTCCTAAAATTCGTTCCAAATCACAATTTAGGACTGATTTGGGTCTTTTTAAGACGGATTTTTGGGGTCCCAGAAAAACACTTTTTTGTAGTGATTTACAGACTCCATTACAATCGTGCCGTACAGGCTTTACAACATGACTCGATTATAGAAGGAGTGCCGATGAGATAGCCGTTCCATACATACATCCTTCATTTACAACAAAAGTATTCCAGCTACCTGGGTTGGGGGTATGCCGAGACATGTTTTTTGGACTGGTAGAGAGTCTTCAAAATTCATAGCGAGCTTCAAAAGCATGAAAAGTCGCCTAGCTAGCTGGCACGTTTCTCCTGGTTCCTGTCACATGTAAAGAACGAGAGTCAGTACGATCACATGTACTAGCAAGTGGCTAATTAAACCCAAGCTCTGCATTTGGTTCAAGCAATTTTATAAAACATGTTAGCTAGCTATTTTATGATCTTTCTAACCATCCTGATTGATTTGCATGTTAACATGTTTTGAGGCAAGCAATTATCCAACTTTATCTCGTGTCATGTGCATTAATTCAACACGTGAAAGGGTGTGAAGGTCACTGGCAATGTCAAGCCATCATGGACTATAGCTGGGTTAGACGGCAACCCTTTCGCGGCGGGTAGCGAGCCCTATACGAAAGTTTGCGAATCACCCATGCTAATTCAAGGCTGGCGCTTGCTACAACTCGTTCGTCCCGGGCCGAATTGGTCTTTTGGCCTAGGCAACCGTTCGAGGAAACTACACCTTATGCATAAGTTGTCCAATGACTATTTTTGTAGATTCATGAAATATTTTATCTTTTTACTAGAACCTATAACTTTTGCTTTTGGGTGTGAAATTGCCCTTTTCTTTGATCTTGGTCATTTATGCACTTTAGCCGTATCGTTGCGATAAACGTTATTTGATTCATCCTTTGGTTTGCATAGGCTAAGTAAATAAGGCATGAGAAAGCAGGCATCAGTTTTCAGGCTAAGCAGTTCGATAACAAGTGTTACGTGAACAATCGTGCCATGATTTCATTGATTCTACACTATGGCGACAAGCATTTCTTTTGTGTTTTATATTGATTTTGAAACAGAGGGTCGAGGGGAAGAAGGTCAGTCACTCACCTTAGTCTTTTCTTCAGGCGAGGAACTGGTTGGCTGCGCTGACGTCCCCTACGCGATCACCTGAAATCGCATAAGCAACTTATTAGAACACTGTATTATTCAAAGAATTCGATACGAATGTGACTTCGAAAATACAAGCCATGAAACCATCAAAAACATTCACAAAAGCGCATTCATGAAAACCAAAGCCAAAGGCAAAGCCAAAGCAAGTGGGGGCATAAAAACCAAAGCAACGGAAGGTCTCTCCCAACTCAGCCGCAGAGCCAATCCTTGAGGCGCAACCCGCTGAAGATGGGACTTGATTCCGAAAAATCCTTTCCATAACGAGAAAAGGATCTTAATTCAATTGTTCCCGTTCGACCGATTCAGTCGATTTTGATCTATCTATCCTGACTCAATCGGTAGCGAAAGTGTTCCTTTCTTGTGCACCTCGTGGACGGAAATAGGGCACAATGTAGGGACATACACTACACCATAACCAACTAATAAAAAGTTTTATCCTCGAAACTTAAGAATAGAATCTACTTTGAAGAGAACAATGAAGGAAATTTTGCCTTCATCTCCAATTCGAGCTCCCAAGTTGATTCTTTAACCGAATGATTACTCTAAAGTATGCGGACGAGGGGGACCGTTCGATTCTGAAGCAACTTATCCTTGTGTTCCAAGATTTGGGCCGACGCTTCAACGTATGATAAGTCCGCCTTTAGCTCCAATTGACCAAAATCTACTACGTGGCTTGGGTCATGCACGTACTTTCGCAGCTGGGAGACGTGGAAGATATTAGGCACACTCGCTAGCGCTGGCAGCAGGACAATCCGATAGGCCACTGGGGTGACTCGCTTGAGTATTTCAAACGGCCCAACGAATCTCGCACCAAACTTTTCCTTTGTACCAAACTGGGTAACTCCCCGCATAGGTGACACTTTAAGAAATACATGATCGCCTGCTTAAAACTCGAGGGGTCGACGATGAACATCCGTATAATATTTCTGTCGACTCTGTGCAGTCTTTAATCTCTCCCGAATGAGCCAAACTTTTTGCACAGTCTGTTCCACCATTTCGGACCGAGAATCTGCCGCTCTCCGACTTCGTCCCAGCAAATGGGTAATCGGTACTTTCGTCCATACAAGGCTTCATACGATGCCATTTCGATGCAGGATTGATAGGTATTATTGTATGCAAATTTGGCCAGAGGTAGATGAACATCCCAACTCGACTTGAAGTCAATTACGTAGAGCAGTAACATGTCTTCGAGAATCTGATTAACATGCTCTGTTTGGCCTTCGGTTTGGGGATGGTAAGCTGAGCTGAACTGCAATTGCAATTTGGTACCTAGAGCCGACTGAAGGCTACTCCAGAAGTATGATAGAAATCGTGCATCCGATCAGAGAGGATGGATACTGGGACTCCGTGCAGCTGTACTATCTCATCAAGATAAATCGGAGCCAGGAGATCAATGCTCCAATTAACTTTGATGGCAATGAAGTGCGCTGACTTGGTTAGTCGATCGACGATGACCCATATGGCATCATTTTCCCGCGGCATCTTCGGCAGACCAACAATAAAATCTATGCATATGTGCTGCCACTTCCATTCCAAAATTAATGCTAGATATTGCATCTTCCCGCCCGGTCTCTGATTCTCAGCTTTCACCTACTGAAAGGCCATGCATTGTAACATGAAAAGTGGCACATCTTTTTTCATTCCGTGCCACCAGAAGTTTGTGTGGAGGTCCTTGTACATCTTTGTGCTACTGGGATGGAATATATACTTTGGATAGTACGTCTCCGACAATATCTCCTTTCTAAGTTCTGAATTATCCGGAACGCATAGCCTACCCTTCAATCGAAGTATGCCAGTTTCATCTTGTGCAAAATCGGTCATCCTACCCGTCTAGATTAGCTCATGTATTTTTTTCAGGTACGGATCGTCCTTCTGAGCGGTCATGATCTTTTCTCGAAGCTCGGCTCTAACTGCAACTTTGTCAACTGTACATTCCTGAATCGGACTCGGAGTTCGATGCCCATCTCTTCTAGGTCGCGTAGCAATCTACGGTCGATGGATAGCGAGACAATATACTTCCGACTCAGAGCATGCACCACAATATTTCCCTTTCCCGGCGTATAGTCAATAGTCAAGTCGTAGTCTTTGATCAGTTCAAGCCAACTACTTTGCCGCAAGTTCTGTTCCTTCTGTGTGAATAGATACTTGAGGCTCTTGTGATCGTATAGATCGTGCACACCATACCATAAACATAATGACGCCATAATTTCAATACAAACACAATCGTCGCTAACTCCAGGTCATGAGTATGGTAGTTCTTCTCGTACGGCTTTAGCTGTCGGGAAGAAAAATATATCACCTTGTTCTCTGCATCAACACACACCCCAAGCCCTGACCGGATGTATCGCTGAATATCTGGAAACCTTCTGTCCCTTTTGAAGGGCAAGTATCGGGGCCGAGATGAGCTGTTGCTTTAATTCCTGGAAGGAAGCTTCAAAGTCGTCTGACAATTCAAATACGACTCCTTTCTGGGTGAGGCGAGTCAGAGACAATGCGATCTTCGTGAAGTCTTTTACAAAGCGTCGGTAGTATCCCGCTAAGCCAAGTAAACTTCAAATCTCGCCAACGGATGCTGGCCATTTCCAAACGATAATGGCTTCAACATTCTTTGGGTCGACTGTAATGCCTTCAGCTGAAATGATGTCCGAGGAATGCGACGTTGTTCAGCCAAAATTCATATTTGCTTTGCATCGCATCGCATACAACTAATTTTCTCGAAGGATCTGAAGCACGGTTCGTAGATGCTCAGCATGTTGCTGCCTATCCTTCGAGTAGACGAGTATATCGTCAATAAATACTACTATAAACTTATCGAAGAAAGGTCGAAACACCCGATTCAATAAATCCATGAAAGCAGCTGGTACGTTTGTTAGGCCGAACAACATTACCATGAATTTGTAATTGCCGTATCGAGTGCGGAAGGCCGACATCGACACATCGTCCGACTTGATCTTGAGTTGATGGTAACCCGAGCGAAGATCAGTTTTCGAAAACATCGTAGCTCCTTGCAGTTGATCAAACAAGTCGTCTATGCGGGGCAATGGATACTTATTTCGGACAATGGCTTTGTTCAGCTTGCGGTAATCGATACAAACACGCATTGAGCCATCCTTATTTTTGACGAATAGCACAGGAGCTCCCCATGGTGAGACGCTGGGTCGTATGAATTCCTTGTCGAGTAACTCTTGTAACTGTATCTTGAGTTCCCTTAGTTCTGCAGGGGCTATGCTGTATAGAGTCTTTGAAATCGGTCTGATGTCAGGAAAAGTGTTGATGGTGAACTCGATCTCTCGATCAGGTGGCATACCGTACAGCTTGTCCGAAAATACATCTAGGAATTCTACCACAACATCGGTCTGACCCGTATTTTGACCATCCTATCGCATGTCTCGAACAGACGCTAGATAGCTTTTGTATCCGTAATGCAACATCCGTCGAGCAGATATTGCTGAGATCACCATGCAGGTCGGCGACGCCTCACCACACTAATTGCGTAATTCAAGCACTCCAGGTATACAGAAGGTTACCGTCTTTTTAGCACAGTCGATGGTTGTATTGCACGGACTGAGCCAATCCATTCCCAGAATGATATCGTAGTCCTTAATGTCTACCTTAATGTCTAGGACTATCGTATGAAGACCTACCTTTTGACCACTTATATAGATAATTCTATCTCTTTATGCTAAGTTTGCAAGAAGTGACATGTCCGGCGGTATGTTGACGCTATGATTAAGGCCCAACGGTGTCACAGGAAATTTGTGTTTGGCGATAAAATCTACCGATATAAAAGCTATTTGTAGCACCAGAATCAAACAACACACGAGAAGGTTTGTTATTGAAATGCAGTATACCTGTCACTACAGTGTCAGATGCGAACGCTTCATCCTGGGTTATGGCATAGACGCGGCCTTGGGCATTGGGAAGACGGTCTTGGCCATTTTGTTGTTCGGTCTTTGGAGCCCGAGGTGCTTAGCTTCGGTTTTGTTGGTGTTACTAGGGGCGTTGGTTTAGCTTCTTCAGACAGTTGCGTGCAATGTGGTATGTCCATCCACACAAGAAATATGCTCGGTTCCTCAGTCGACTTTGTTGCCACGATTTGGATGCTTATATGCATTATTGTAGACTATTCGATCCTTTCGCTGGTTGTCGACTTCGTTGCCACGATTTGGATGCTTATGTGCATTGTTGCCTCCTGCATTACTATGACATTTGTTTTGAAATGAACAATGCCAGTAGTGGCAATAGGATACGAGGCTCTAGACAGAGGGCATGATTGAGTGACTCGCCCATAGTCTCGTATTCAGGTACCGAAGTATGGGCGGCGATAGAGGGACGTAGGCCCACTTCGAATCGTTGAGCGCGACTTGCAGTGGTAGGCAGGTACACTCTAGTAAATTTTGCCAATTTGTTGAATTCGACCGCGTACTATCGAACAGTCATATTTTCCTGCTTCAACTGCATGAATTCATTTTTTTCCTGTCGCACGGCTATAGAAAGATATTCGGTCTCGAACGCTTTTCTGAATGTAGCCTATGAGATTGCCGCCGTATCGTCTTTACGTCGAATTGCCCACTTCTGTATGGCCTACCAATCGTGCGCATTCAATCAAAGTAGGAGTTGAGCACATGCGACTTTCTTCGATTCTTCAACACCCAAAAGTTCAAATTTGTCTTCTAGCTCCTCCAATCAATCGATCGGCTCAGAGGGATCTTCTGTACCGTTGAAGGAAGTACAACAACTTTTTGTGAATTTTGACACGTCGAAGGTAGAACTTCTCGGTACCGTAGGTGAGAGCACGGGTACCTCCGGTTCAGCTTCATTAGATCGAACCGCAGGGTCAGTCACAGCAAGCGTCATCGTTGAATTGTTGTTGGCCACGACTGACTGAACTATTTGTTGAAGTGTATTCAGCTGATGCTGCAGCAATTTAAATTATACCTTAAATCGATTTTCAAACTGGGTATGGCGAGCCTCTGTCTGCTGTCGATGGAGCTCAGCCCGCCTTTGCTGCTTTTCAAGCATCTACAACATCCGTTGCATCGGGTCTCCGAAAGATCCGGCTATAGTAGGCGTCATCCCTGTTGGGTTGACAAAATGCTCAGGCCCGGAACTACTTGAGCAGCTGGAAGCGCTCGCCTCGTCCTCTGCCTGAGGTCCCACAACTGCAGGGAAAAGAAAGGCAACTCTCGTTAGTTTTAGAAAATGTCCTTGGTTCAACGTATGGAACAACTCATCTCATCGACACAGGTCAGCAGTTCAAGACTAGAAACTTGACACTGGAGGCCAAGGACGTAAAGTCGTGCGCTGATACCATTATGTCATACCTCGATTCCGTAGAATCGATAATCGTCCCCTTGGCGTGATACAGTACGAACCTAATTTCCAATCGCACAAGGCCTAGTTATAAGGTAATCTGAAATACAACATCTAAGAGAGTGAGCACAGACAAATTAAATAGCACATTGAGATAATTTTTTATTATTTTATTGATAATAAACATCATTTACAGACACCATTATAATCGTGTCGTGCATGCTTTACAACATGACTCGATTATAGAAAAAGTGCCGATGAGATAGCCGTTCCATACATACATCCCTCATTTACAATAAATGTATTCCAGTCACCTGGGTTGGGGAGATGCCGAGACATGTTTCTTGGACTAGTAGAGAGTCTTCAAATTTCAGCAGCAACGTCTTTGACGCGCGGTCGAAGCTTCAAAAGCACGAAACGTCGCCTAGCTAGCTGGTACGTTCCTCCAGGTCCCTATCACCTGCAAAGAGCGAGGGTCAGTACGATCACATATACTAGCAAGTGGCTAATTAAACCCAAGCTCTGCATTTGGTTCAAGCAATTTTATAAAACATGTTAGCTAGCTATTTTGTGATCTTTCTAACCATCCTGATCGATTTGCACGTTAACAAGTTTTGAGGCATGCAATTATCCAACTTTATCCCGTGTCATGTGCATTGATTCAAGCCGTAAAAGGGTGTGAAGGTCCCTGGCAATGTCAAGCCATCATAGAATATAGCTACATTAGACGACGACCCTTTCGCGGCAGGTAGCGATCCCTATGCAAAAGTTATCGAATGACCCACGCCGATTCAAGGTTGGTGCTTGCTACAATTCGTTCCTCCCGGGCCGAATCGGTTCCTTGGCCTAGGCAACCGTTCTTGGAAACTACACTTTATGCATAAGTTTTCCAATGACCATTTTTGCAGATTCATAAAATATTCTATCTTTTTACTAGAACCTTTAACTTTCTATTTTAGGTGTGAAACTGCCCCTTTCTTTGATCTTAGTCATGTATGCACTTTAGCCATATCGTTGTGATAAACGTTAATCGATTCATCCTATGGTTTGCATAGGGTAAGTAAGTAAATAAAGTATGAGAAAGCAGGCATCAGTTTTCAGGCTAAGCAGTTCGATAGCAAGTGTTACGTGAAGAATCGTACCACGATTTTATTGATTCTATACTATGGCGACAAGCATTTCTTTTGTATTTCATATTGATTTTGAGACAGAGGGTCGAGGCGAAGAAGGTCAGTCACTCACCTTAGTCTTTGCTTTAGGCGAGGAACTGGTTGGCTACGCTGACGTCGCCTACACGATCACCTAAAATCGCATAAGCAACTGATTGGAACAATGTATTATTCAAAGAATTCGATACGAAAGCGACTTCGAAAATATAAACCATGAAACCATCGAAAACATTCATGAAAGCGCATTCACGAAAACCAAAGTCAAAGTCAAAGCAACTGCAGCATGAAATCTAGAGCAATGGGAGGTCTCTCCCGACTCAGCCTCAGAGCCAATCCTTGAGGCACAACCCGCTGAATATGGGACTTGATTCCGAAGAAGCCTTTCCATAACGAGAAAAGGATCTTAATTCAATCGTTTTCGTTCGACCGATTCAGTCGATTTCGATCTATCAGTCTTGACTTAATCTGTAGCAACTGTATTCCTTTCTTGTGCACCCCGTAGATGAAAACAGGGTACGATATAGGGACGGGGCACTACATCGGTGCTTCAGCCAGCTTCTGGTTCATTGATACTGAACCTTTGGAGATATTAACGGCTATGTCTTACTTCCCTTTGTCATCCATGAGGGCGGGGTTATTGCTAGATGAACGCTTCCCTTTGTTTTTGAGTAAAAGAAAACTCAATCCCAGCAGTTGTGCGTCCCAAGCCTTTCTTTCGGTAATGTTCGCCTCGGTGATGAACGGTATCCATTCGACGCATGGAGCACTGTTCCATAACTTGATTGCGTGAAGCATTTTTTTATGGCATGAATCAATTAGCATGGGTTCAGGCACACTAGGTGGTAACCTCCACTACCAGAATCTGTCGAATTAGTAACGTTCACAAACGTCGCTAAACCCAGTTAAAACGTCGCTAATTTTTTTAGCGACGTTTCCAGCGACGTTATATAAACGACGGAAAAAAGCGTGTCGCTTATCGAAAAAACATCGCAAAACGTCGCTATGGCAACGTTAATTAGCGACGTTGTTAACGTCGCTGGTTAGCGACGTTATTTGCGATGTTCTCATATGGTCGCTAATTAGTGACGTTATTTGTGATGTTAGATTGTGGTCGCCGTTTAGCGATACTTTAGCGACGTTTTGGCGACGATGTGCTGGCATTAGATTCGGTGCCACATAAGTAATTTAGCAACGTTTTTAGCGATGTTCATTAATGTCGCTATAGTATAGCGACGCTTATTAACGTCGCAATAAATGTCGCTAAGTTAAAAAATATAAAAAAAGAATCCAGAATGCAAATAGAGATGGAGCTTGAGCCAAAATACAGAATCCAAAATACAAACTACAAAATCCAATCCCTGGGTTCGCCGACCCCCTCGGTGGAACACTTAACACCGGCACGCACAATACATTCCAGAATAGACAAAAAATATAAAGAACAAATAATATCCTCAATGAATAATATCCTCAACGAACAAAATCAATAATACCCTCAACGAATAAAGTCAATATCCTCATATACGTACAAAGTCAATATCCCCAACGAACAAAGTCAATATCCCCAAATATGTACAAAGTAAAACTATAAAGTACAAAGTCTAAAAATGCAAAAACAAAACTACTGATCGCCTGGAGCTGGAGCTGGAGCCGGAGCTGGAGGAGGAGCGCCACCAGATGACTGTCGTCTTAATGCCAGAATCGTCTGATACTCCTCCGGTGACAACAGGTTGACGTGCATGTCCTCCCGTACACCGCCGGATGTAGAAGATGCTCCCGGTGTACCAGCAGACGGTCGCTCTGTAGCCATCTCACGGAACTGCTGTATCTGCTCGATCAACCGCTGCGTAGTCTCTTGCGTAGCGCAGGTCATCTGTCGCAGCGCCTCAGTCGTCTCCTCAAGTCTCTTAAAACGTGAAATAAGCGCAGAATCATCCGTATGCTGCTGCGAATGCATCTGCGATGCCACCATCCTCAGTAGCATCTCGTCACGCAAAGCTGCAATCTGCGCATCGATATTCTGTTGGTGGAGGAGCGACTCCTCAGTCTATGCGGGACCGGGCATACTAGTGGCGGTCATAGAGGCATGTAAAGCAATAAAGGCACCATAGGATCCCGTACCATAGTACGTACCCCTATGTATGCCACCAACGACCCTCATCCGCAGTTCGTTATCTGACTGAGCTGCGACGGTCGGGGACTGCTGGAAAGTGCTAGCACCAGCTCCCTCTGACCGTATCGGCCCGGCCTCCCTAAGCCTCAAAAACTCGGCCTAGAAATAACATTTATATAAATTCTCTACGTAACTAATAATTAATATTAATGAACTAGCATGAAGTAAAACTTCAAAAAGTCGGCCTAGAAATAACATCTATATGAATTCTCTACGTAACTAAAAATTAATATTAATGAACTAGCATTAAGTAAAACTTATATAGGTGTCCCGGGACTTGTCGTCAATGAACTGCTCCCCCTTCGTGTGCGTGGCGAGAAACAAGGTCACCATATTCGGGTCCTCTCCCGATTCAACCTGTTATGAAATTATTATATGATTTGTCAGTTAAGTTGAAAGAAATATATTACTATAAAGTATTAATTATGGGTATACGACGAGATATGTACCATATGAGTGAAAAAATCCATGATGGACCGTGACCTACCACACCACTGCGACCCCGCCTGTTGTGCCATTTTAGACTTCACGGACTTCTCCTTGTAGGTTCCCTTCTCGAATCTCCTCTTCATTGCCGCCAAGTCGGCGATAGAGATCCAACCCTGAATAGGCTCTCTCCGGCGCTCGCGATCCTTTTGGTCGAGTATCGCATCCCTAATGAGCTTGCTGGCGACGCTGGAAAAAATAGGATCGACAACAACGGTGTCGTAGGGAGGAAAGAAGTAAGTCCGCTAAAAAAATTATAGTAGTACGTAAGTTATAACATAACATACTAAATGTTAAAAGGAAATAAACTTTTACGTACCGAGAAGTGCTCAAACCAGAAGGCCTTCTTGTCAGCCGGGACATCCCTCCAGTTGATCCAGGGCCCCCCGTAGTTCTGCCATAGGAATGTACCCAGCGACCGGTGTACGGAGGAGGGATGATACCTGTAAAATGGAAATTAAAATTTATTAAACAAATTTATAATAAATTTAAACAAATTAAATGTAAAAAATTTACTTACCGCTTGGTCCGAGTACATGCCCAAATCTCCAACCTCAGATCCCCCTCCGGACGACATGGAGGATCTGTCTCAAATGGGAGCTACAGCCTGCCCCTGCCCTGCCCCTTCCCCTGTCCGCAGCCTGCCCCTTGGCCTCGACCTCGCCCTCGCCCTCGCCATGGGCCTCGCCATCGCCCTCGCCCTTGACGTAGGCCTCGGCCTGCTCCACAGGAGTGGGGTCGGCCTCTGGAATACTCGACGGAACTGGTTGCGTAGAAGAAGAAGGCCCTAGCCTGGAATTGCTAAGCCGGGTATCGAGCCACTGTCGACGACTAGACCGCTAGTGTATACTGGAGTACGGGGGGATGAGGAGGAGTGGTAGATGGAGACTGTCGGCCTCGTCGACTTCCATTAGCACCGGAACCAAAGGATCCACGTCGAGCCATATCTGAAAAAATACCGAAGTAAATCATACTACATCTGAAAAAAACAAAAGTAAACCATACTACATCTAAAAAATAACAAAAGTAAACCATATTACATCTGAAAATTAAACATATTCAATTCTCTTCTGAAAATTTATCTTATTCCTCTTCCTCTTTCTCTTCCTCTTCACTTCTATCAACTTCTTCTTCCTCTTCTGATACTTCTACCACTTCCAATTGATGAAACATGTCATAAAAAACTTCCGTTGACCCCACATCGACAATATTTGTAATAAAAGGTAGTTTATCTTCCTGATAAGCTATCTCGTCGACATCGAAGGTATTTCGAGCTTTAGTCTTACAGACTGCCCACCAATCTGATCTCTGTTTCACTTAACAAAATGCCTGGAAGTCGGATTTTGAAAATAAAACGAAGAAGAGTACAAGAAGTACAAATTTGATTCTGGGAAAGTATTGCTATGGAATTCTGATCTGTAAATGATCACTTTGTTCCTTGGACCATACGATGATGATGAAGATCACTGCTTGCAGTTGAACAACCGAAAGAACTAAGTCACCAGAAAGGTATCGATGCACTTGGGCACTGATGGCGAGGCCGAATGCTTTCCTGCTTTGCTTCACTCTGTTCTGGAAGAAAGATTGAAGAAGAATGCTCTCAAAATTTCTAAGTTCTGATCTCTGTATTCTCTCCTGTCTCTTTCTGTCTCTTGAGAAAAATAAGTCCATTTATAGGCTTGGGCTCTTGTGCGTAAAAACTCAGCAAAAGTTCCGTCTTTACGCCAACAACCGCCACCCACGACCAAAGTCATCCTCTGTATATGTTGACACGTGTCCCATCATTTTATTAAGAATAGGATGCACGTACACACGTTCTTCGGGATGCGTGGCATGAAAGCCATGTAGGCAAACCACGTTCCAAACTGGTCAGAAGAATAGGGCGTAAAATAACCCCAATGTACTCTGAGCGTAAAGCAGTAGACTAGGCGTAAAATAGACCTGACATAGACTTCTCGCGTAAAGTGGTTGTTAAATAACCTTGAGCGTAAAAGTAGCTCAAATAGACTTTACGCACACGTAAACTGTTGAGCGTAAAAGCTCGTATAGTCTTCATGCGTAAAAGAAGCCATAGTGTGAGCGTAAAGTAGCTCAATCCACATACTAAATGACAACATAGGTCTCTGTGTAAAAATAAATCCCTTTAAATTCTGTGATATATGCCATCATTAATATCTCCATGTCAGAGTTTGCATTAAATGCGAGACTTGACAGCTTTTTTCAGCGCAAAAGTGGCTGATCGGTCCTTGGCGTAAAAGTAATGGATGTAGACCCGAGCGTAAAATGATCTGTCTGCTTTAGGCGTAAAGTGATTAGCCTTGTCTTGGTCGTAAAGTGTTTAGCCTCTCTGCGGCGTAAAGTAGATCAATTGGAGTGGAATGATCTATCACTTTGACTCTTTCTTTCAAGCACTTTTTACGCTCCTACAAGACCCCCTTCAAAGTTTTCAAATATCTCCAAAATTTGGAACACTTTGAACATAAGCGTAAAAATTGAGTTTTGACCAGTCAGCATAAAATTAGGGATACGCAACAGTCATCCGCGTAAAAGCGGGGATATCCAACAGTAAGCGTAAAATCTAGAATTTGAACCGATTTGAAATTTCCCTATAAATAGGGTTCTTCGGAGAGAGAAAACACTTTTACTCATCTCTTTGCAATCCTGAGTTCCTTTGTCCTGTCTTTCTTCGAAACCCTCACTTTGATCCAATGGCTCCCAAGAAATCATCCGCCGCTAGCAACAAGGGGAAGAGACCAGCCGTCGATCCGTCGTCGGTCGATCATGCAACAACTCCCATTCCGTCGTCACCATCACACCGACAACCCAACCCGGCCGTAGCTCCGCCTATGATGGGTAAAACCCTATTCTTTGGCTGGGAAAACCCGTCGAGGAAGGAAAAGATAACCCAAACCTTCAGTTTTTGCGTCCACGTTATACGTGTTAGCGTAAAAACTAAAATAACAATATACGTCCACATTGTACGTGTTAGCGTAAAAGATAAAAAGAGCACGCCCACGTTATACGTGTTAGTGTAGAATTTGGATTACGCCCACAATTAATGTGCCAGCGTAAAACTTAACTACGCTCATGTTCATACATGCCAGCGTAAAAAGTTATATTACGCTCACATTAACATGTGGTAGCGTAAAATTCATCAATCACTGAGAGGCTTTGTAAAACAAAGACTTCATAGACCTTTATCCACTTTTAGTAAGCGTAAAAGTCATAAAACTTTTAAACTAATTTGATCTCTTTTGTCCTTTTGTCAGTGGATTTGCAAGTTCACCCTTTCGCAGAAATTTTTGGCTCGTCAGTTGGCATGGTAAGTTCGAACTATCTGGAAGATTTATCTCATGTCCAATTTCCTCAGTCGAACCCTGAATACCCAGTAGAGAGATCACAACTGATAGCAGCTCAAGGGGATAGGATGTTATTATCCATGATAGACGGGGAAGTACTGATGTCACTAGATAATCAATAATTCCCGAAGCCAGCTTTCTTATTTGGAGATACGATAGATTACAAATCACAGACTCATCCCAAAAAAGGGGCTTGGGTATTTAGATCTGGAGAAAGGGTAATGTATCTCCCTGAGATGGACAGGGATTACCCTATATCTGCTTTCGTCCATGCTAGCCATTACCGTCAAATGCTGTAAAATTTGACTCCATTAGCTATGGTAGACCGGGCAGAATCATTTTTAGAAGGGAGAAAGCGAATGACATGGGTTATCATGTTAGTACTCCTTGTGGTGGTGTTATTCCATTTTCTGGACTAATGCCTGGGTTTACACCGAGCGAGGATTCATCTCTCATCCAGCCAGTTCAGGTTCCCATGTTCATAAATAGATTCATAAGGGAAGGAGTCTTATATCCTCAGACCAACCCTAGGCTGACAGGGTGGCTGACCCCTTATAGTGGTAACTGGATCCAGATTAGCAACTGGATCATGAAATACTTTAAAACAGAATTGGACGACATCGGTTTGTATGAAGCGGTAGCATCAACTAGTTATGGCATTCCGCCGAATGGCAATCTGTTCTTGGCTTTATTGGAATTGTATATGAGTTCGACGGGAACTTTCGCAACTCCGCATGGTGAGATGGGTCTGGCCCTACATGAGATGCAGTTTATCTCGAAGCTGCCAATGGGCGAGTTCCCCTATGAAGAATATATTTCCTCCAATCGGGAATTGGCAGAAATTTGGGAGAAGAATCCCGAACTGGTGCAAGTCTACGAAGAACTCATGTGCCATTATCTGATTTGTACTAGCATGTATGAAACCGGCTCATATTTGGCATACATTACAAAATGGAGAACTTATCTATTTTATCATGAAAATAGAGTGTCCAGGACAGAGAAGAGCAGGTTCTGAGAGGACAAGACTCAAGTCATCAAGCCTTGTTCTATAATTCTTGCAGATTTAATTCAGGAATTGATGGTGTCGCAGAAAGCTCGCGACCGATATCTGTCTACCAAAACTGGAGATATCCCTGCGTGGACTGAAGCTTTAAGCTACCTGAGGCAGGGTAGTCAAAAGATGTCGAAGAAGGCCTTGTTGGCGGGCTTCTTATCCTTATGGCTGCGCAGATGGGTCGTGCCAGGGATCAGCACTGTGGACCGGATTCACCACAACGTATTGTGGCCAGCGGTCCGTCTGGTATTCAAGAACAGAATTAACCTGTTGTCAGCAATGGTATGCCGAATAAATGCAGGTCTACGGATTTCTGGTGAAGAACTAATCAATAATGCTCCTCACAATTTTTCAAGGGTAGAGTTACCATTCACCTATTTGATAGGTTGGTTACTACTCCATAACTGTAATTTGTTGCCACCAGGCCCTGAAGATGAAGCTAGGATTTTTCTCCAAAAATTTAGCAAATTCACGTGGAGAGCTACAACGTTGGCAGATACTCGAGCAACATTGAATTATTCGTATGGCTAGAATTTCTTCTGTACCAGACCACCAGTTCCGGCTGACTGCCTCGGTGTGCAATTTGAAGATAGAGCAGATAAATCGACCTTATTGTCGAGATCTGTCTACCGATGATTAGTGTACATCAGACCCTCTCATCTGATGTATAGGAATGAAGATAACTGTGCATTCGAGCCTTATCTGCCAAGTAGGTTTGCTCGTCAATTTGGATATGACCAACTTCATGTTGGCAATCCTTCCACTAGCTTCTATTATTATGGGAAGCTGATCGACGGTGCACAAGCATGGAGATATTTTGGAGCTGCCTGTACTGGCGCTAGATTTACCATATCTACAGCCACTAGTACAACTGACCTACGCATACTTCATTCGTATGCTCGTTTCTATACATCAATCCACTCTTTTGAAGACGGTTATAGTATGCAAGGAAGTCTTCGGTGGGCTCAAGAGAGAAATGTCGAAGAACCTATCAGGATAACCCCAGATATGCCGGACAATACTGCCACTATAGATGAGTTTCTGGCAGTAATTCCTAGGGGAGCTTGGGAGGTAGCCACGGGACCAATAATTATTAGAAAGACCCACAAACGAAAGCATAATACAACTACCGTTTCTCCGGTGAAGTCTCCAAAGAAGAAGAAAAAATCTACCACCAAAGGGCCTTCTAAACCAAGGACCCACACTCCAGAAGACGACACTTTGATTGAAGAGGATCATCTTGTCAGTTCTTCCTCAGTCCATCCAGGAGAAGGATCTTCAGCCCCACCATCCATAGTTGGATCAGGAGCTGTAATACTTTTGTCTACTGGGCGTCTTAGCACCTCGCTCCATTTATCGTTGTCAACCAAGACACAAATTACGGAGGGTGCTACTACTGTATCCACCGCTGATGAAGACCGCATCCCATCAGACGAACCGGCTCTTGACTTTGAGGATGATGACTGGGATGGTGATTATGATACATATCTTGAAAAAATCGTACATATTCCAAGTATTACACAAAACCTATACGTAATTATATACCATGATTTTGTATATTAACTTATTTTGTTTGGTTTTTTGCAGATGTCATAATTGCACCAAAGCCTATGGCTCCTCCTCCTCAAGAAGAGAAAATTTATGAGGAAAATGAAGAATCTGCTGATGAGCGAGGAATCTGCTGATGAGACTTCTTCTTCTAGCGAAGAGGGTGCTGATGAAAAGGGAGGACAACAACCCGCGGTAGAGCATCAAGAATTACACCCTGAACTATCCTCTCATGTTGAAGATCAGCACCAGAAAGAGGCTGCAATAGACCCTACTACAGGTGATGATGAACCTGCTGGAGGAGAACTGGTCTTAAATAAAGAATCAGCTGTAGAAGATTTTACTGCAACTGAAGCAGCGGAGAATCCTACGGAGCCGATAGTTGAAGAAGGTGCTGAACCCAGGGAAGTGACAGCATCTTCTACTGTAGCTGCTGATTCAATATCAGTTTTTGATAAGTCAATATCGGAACCTGAACCAGCTCCTGCAATTGTTGCCACATCTACCAATATCACCGCCGCCAGAACTCCGGAAATGGCTGGAGTAACAGATATTGAAGAAATTGCTCCTGAAGTTCTTGGGACCAAATAACAGCAGTGACAACAACTCCTTCTCCGTCTGTTGTTACACCAGTGGTAGCTATAGGCGTTGGAGATACAATCCATGAAGCTCTTAGGGATAACTTGGCCATGGCAGCAGTAACAGCGATAACTTCGTCTCATCCTGCTGTCGTGCCAACCACATCTGCTCCCGATCTCTAAAGAAGAGATTTATTAGATATTGCCGCCACACTAAGCTCCAGCGTAGAAATGAATCTCCTGGTTGAGATTCATACTGAAACTTTTTATAAAACTCTGGCAACTTTGATAAATATGGTCCTGAATAAATGTCTCAGCTATGAGATTTTGAAGACGGCAATGGCTCTGACTATCAAGAATGTTGCCATGTTCAATGATGTTGAGAGAGCTGCCACATTGGAGAAAATTGTGGAGGACCTTGAGCAGCCAATTGGAGAATATCTCATGCTATCAAATGAGACAGTTGAAGGCCTCATTCAGGAGGAGTATGATGCCTTAACGGCTGATTATCTTGCTCGAGAGACTACATATAATGCAGCTCTCCATGAATAAAGTCTAAAGGTTGCCAAAGAGAAAGCCTTTTTGGCTGGCATAAAACCTGCCCTGCATGGTCGCAGAGTGGCTTAAGATTCTTTAAACATAGATATTCAGAGCCAGAATGACAGGATCCGAGAGGTCGAGGCAGAGTTAGCTCGCTTGAAGGCTGAAAGGGAGAAGATGATCGATGCTCAAAATCTGTACCTCATCCAAAGCTCAATTTTAGAAGAACAAGCTTTTGGGGCTGAATCGACTATCAGAACCCTTGATGAAGCCAAGGACAATTTGATAATCACTTTCGCTGAGCTTTCCTTTATTTGCACCCCCGAAGCTCGACGTGCTGAGGCTACCAAGAAGGTTATGAGTTCTCGTGGCAAGCGGCTCGAAGAATTAAAGAAATTGCTACAAGATATTTCCACTCCACCTTAAGAGAGTGTTTTGTCATCTTTTGTCTAATTCATTTTGTAGTGTTTCTACCAGAAATGAATGAAAGATTTGTTTTGTGATTCTATCATTTATTTGGAATTTAAACAATAGGTATGAGATAGAAAACACTTATCAGAGGTAATATGGACGTGACAAGTCTTTTAAATTCAACGTATTATATCTATCTAGAGGTAATATGGACATGATAGATAATTAAATCGCATTTTCTGTTTTAGAGCATAATACTATCAAAGGTAATATGGACATGATAGTATGTAAGAACTCAAAGAAAAGTAGATTAATATCTATGCAGAGGTCAAATAGACATGATAGACAGAAAACACCAGTAAATTTAATATTTATTCAGAGGTTATAAGAACGTGATAAATAATAAATTCAGCTTTCTATACCAACTGATAAGATGAAAGATAAAAAATTTCTCAAAAGAGAGGAGCAATCAACTTGACCAAACTTTGGTAGCTGGGGATTAAGAAGACAGATGTTATGAGCATATATGCCAGATATCGATAAAAGAAGTGGATGACCTAACCTATTTTATGGGAGAGGAAAGGAGGTCAACTCAAGAATAAATCCCAATAGAAAGTTGAAGATACACGTTCGAATTCACCATATGAGGAACAAGATATATCCGATTCGATGAATTAGTTTTCTTCCGAATCAGATGATTCTGAGGAATTAGAAGAGAATTCTTCTTGTATATCGTCACTAAACATATGGGATGGATCATATCCCAATCCATGACGAGTCTTCTGGTAAAACGGATCACCACATAATGGGAGTCGTCTACCCTTTCCTTGATTGAGACCTTGCATAGTCTTCAAATCATATCTCATGTTCTGAATAATCTTGATAGATTGTTGACTATACTTGTCAATTCGGATTCTTCCTTTGTCTTTATCTTTCAGCTCATCTGCCTAAGCAACATGGATATTTCTAGCCAGACCAAACACGATTTGGCACTTGTTTTTCTTATTAGACGGAATCACAAAATAAGATTCTTCGTGACGTCCAAAAGCTATGCAGGCTTGTGATGAAGCGGCTACAGGTAGAAGATAGGGAGAAGATGTTAGGAACCTTTGAGCGTAAGGTCCAACATCTACATGAGGAGGAAAAGAATTTTCCTTATGATCAATGTATAAAGTTCCTTTTGGCTCCATGTCGCCTTTATATTGATGACTTTGCTTATCCGAAGATAAAGTCATTCTTTCAATAAACTTGACAGCCATATACTCGAAAAGGAAATCTTCATTGATATCAAGAAGTACAGAACGATCAATATTTACATCATTTACAATCTGATTACTACGCTTCGGATTAATCAACAGTGGACCATTATCCGTCTTCTGCGTAGATTTGCCAAGATTGACAATCAATGGTGGTTCTAGATCATTCGTACAAGAGGTACGTCCTTTGACCTTGATCATAAAAGGTTGAACTTGGTTATTAGCAGAAATATTTATTGATTCCTCGGATGAAGTTTGAGTTCTTCCTTTAACCTTGATTATCAAAGGTTGATCATTGACAGGTTGGGATTGGATTCGTCCCTTGACTATGATCTTCAAAGGTTGCTCTTCTGGTGGATCTTCATTAAGAGACTGATCCTCAGTAGATGATTGATCCTCAGCTATGTCTGATATCTCTTTCATATGCTCTTGTTTATAAAGCCTTGAATCAGAAAAATAGGCTTCGACTCCCTTGAAAGGATTGATATCAGCAAACTCAGTCTTCACAACTCCTTGGGAATCCACATACTTGAAGCATTGGTGGAGAGTTGAAGGTACGATATTATGTTCATGTAACCATAGTCTTCCAAGAAGGATATTGTAGGATACGTCTGAGTTGATAACATAGAAGGTTACCATAGTTCGGAGATCGCCAATCTGAATCTGCAGATGAATCTTTCCCAGTGGTTTACTCTTACCAGAGTTAAAACCGACTATTGTAGTACTAGTGTAAGTCAAATCACTTGTAGAAATCCTCAGGGGTCTTAGCATACTCTGAAGAATTATGCTAATTGAGGACCCAGGATCAATATAGATCCTGTCAATTTCAGTAGATCCAATATACCCAGTATAGCACAGAGGCCTGTCATGTTTGTTATGCTTCAACAGCATATCTTCTTGTATAAAGGTGATGTTGGGAATTGCTTCCATCACACTATGACATTGCGGACATAAAACTGAAGTATTATCAGGACTCTTGAGTTGAGCCAAGCATTAATCTACCTGAAGTAGAGCTTCACTTAAAGTCTCCCTGCTTTCTCTAGAAAGGCGAAGCAGTTCAAATATAGATAGTCTAGCTGGAGTATTGGCTAACTGAGCTAGAATATCAAATTTATAAGGTTTCATCGCCACCCCCTGACTGGAAGCAGACTTCAATGGAACGTCAAAGCAAACTGCTTTCTGTTTCTCCTTTTCAACCACTGAGGGTTTAGCAGGAACAGGAGAAGGTTGAATCGGTAGCGTTTCCACTACGTCTTCTGCTTCTTTAGAAGATCCCTTATAATCTTTGTGGTACTCTTTTCCAGATCTTGTACCAGCAAAAGTTTCTTCCTCAGACTCAAGAGAAGGAAGTACCATATTACAGGATTTAGTCTTCCTCCCTTTAGCCTTTTTCTTGTAAGGTTTGTTTAGAAGGATTTCAGAACCCAGTCCAACAGTAGATTTTTGATTTTAAATTTGTAAAGGAAGTCGTATTCCTTTATCATAATTCAAACCTTCTGCCTTCTGAAAGTCATAACCCATTTTCTTCATGAGAAGGACAGATTGCTGACTGTACAGATGAATGGGCAATAGACTTTTAGCAAGTAGTTCCATAGAGGAAGAAGAAGAGATCTCTGTATCCACAGGAGAATGAAGAATAGATGTCTCTGTAGCCATAGGAGGAGAAGAATTCGGGATACGAGGAAAAATCCCTGTCGGAGCTTTTTCATAAGCAGCAAAGACTTGTTGCGTCCGGTATAAAGGAACACTATTCATGGCTAGCCACTGCTGGTGAGTAAGCTTGAGCTTGGTAGGAGGAGCTAGACTTGGAGGACAGATGTTCAGTCCTCTCAATCTATCTTCTAAAGGAAAGCCATCCCATAGCCGATTCGAGTCATCAGGATCTGGAATATCATGAGAAATCATGTTGCAGGTTTTGACTTTCTTACCCTTCTTGGATTTTAAAGTTTTACCTTCATTTTTTAATTCAGGCACTAAGTCAGGATGTACCCACATGATTTTACCATTCTTTAGTGTGAGTGGCAGCAATCCTGCATTTTCTTCTCTGGCATACGGGATATTCACGATCTTTATTGTCGCCTTCGGATTTGGGGTAATTCCATCCGGGACTTACTGTGGAGGAAAATCCCCAAATTGAAGAGAAACTATATTGGTTGTAACCGTGTGGTCATCATTAGTTAAGACGATAGCACCGCCATTTATTAGCTCTTGGATTTTCTTCTTCAGGACATAGCAAGCGCTGGTAGGATGATTAATGTATCTATGATAGATACAATATTTGGGATTATCAGTCAGATTTACCTCATTAGGCCTCTTTGGCTCTGGAATCTGAATTTTGCCACTCTTCACCAGACACTGAAATATTCCTGGGATATCACTCTCATCAAAAGAGTATTCTTTCTTTGGCCTGGAAGATTCCTGACTATTCGGTATCGTTTTATTATTGGAAAGATTAACCATGAGGGTATCTTTTCCTTTCACATTACGATTACCGGGGTTATTACCAAGATTACTTTTCTTTCCTCTATCATCTGAGGCAAAAATTATCCCATGTTCACGTGCCAACGTACCATTGGTCTCAGCACAAACTGCTGCTATGATGAATGAAGCCCAATCTGTGAATTGAGAACCCGTAAAAACAGTAATAGATGGTCGCAGATTCATCTTGCATATATCAATGAGTGCTGAATCTGGCATACCTGGGGGCGTCTTTAAAGTCGTCTGTCGGAAACGTTCGATGAACGTCCGAGTATCTTCTTTCTCCTTTTGTTTGATTTCTATCAAGGAGGACATGTTCATATCCATACCTCCTTCATAGAAGCGGGAGAGAAACATTGCCTTAAATTCGTCGAAAGACGAAATGCAATTATCGGGTAAACTTCGATACCGATCATAAACTGAACCCGTCAGGCACCCGATGAATACTCGAGTGAGAAGAGCGTCATCTTTCTGCAGATGTACAGTCATAATATCAAAGTAATTGATATATTGACTGGAAGATGCTTTTCCATCGAACAAAACCATAGATTGTGGCTTGAATTTCGGTGGAAAGGGTACATCATTCCAATGAGGAGGATAAGGTTGCTTAATACCTAACCTCTGGAGTTGATCCATGTACCTCAAGACTTCAAACTGTGCTTTGAGCTCACGCACTGCTTGAATGGCTTCACTTGTTTGAGGAAGCGCATTTGATTGAATGGTCGTTGGATGTACCGTAACCCCCACTGGAGGTGGTACGTCTTCAGGAATGATAGAATCTGGAGATACAGAATTTTGATTAATAGCAGGCTCCTGAATATTCAAAGGTATTTCAACCCCTTGACTATCTTGAGTTGGTGCTGCTACTGGTGCCGGTGTCACTACTATCGGCTGAGCAGTTTGCTGATTCAATATTATCTGATGCATGTTTTGTACCATGTTAAGCATATCTTTCAGTGATTGCTCAATGGCAGTGAGATGCTTCTCTGTATTAACAGATGAGGTCTCTGGTTCATCTCCAACAGCGTAGGATTCAACCTCTCTTGAAGATATAGAAGAATCAGTATAGAAGTATGAATCGACACTGTCAGTCTCGGACTCAAAAGATTGAGTACCCCCAGCTTCTGAATCAGAAGTCTACATTTGTCTTTGTCTTCTTGATCGAGTATTTTGATATACCCCCTCAAAGGAATCAAGAAGTTTGTTGAACTGTTGTTGCCTGGAGTTTGAGACATATTCCGTCTTGGACGTCGTCCTCTGTTAGTATGAGACGCCATGTTGACTGATGCGTATGACAGCTCATGTTCTTGGTCTTCAGCTTGATGTTGAGGCGAATTAAAACTTAATCGATCAAAAACTGACCGTTTTGAAGCCGAACAACAATAGTTGATCACAACCTAGTGATAATCATAATGATGTTTTTCTTGGGGAAATGTCACCGGAGATTGTCTATTCTTACGCTTTTGCATTAACAATTCACGTAAGTCAGAAGGAGTGGAGAGAGTAGTCTTCTTTATTACATTAGGGGTAGAAAAACGTTTAGTAGCCTGTGTATAAAGAAGATTACTAGCCGCATTCGCAGAACCAAATTGTACATTTCTACGCGTTTGGAGTTGTGTGCGTAAATCTTGAGATTTTTTAGCACGAAGGAATCCATTTTCATTGCGTGTAATTTATAAATTTGGTACTTTGCGTGGAGCAGTATAAGAAGGCTGTTGGTGTAGAACTGAAGTTTTACCAACATCACTTTTACGCAGCACACGTTTAGGTACATTCACATTAGATGTGTAAACATCTTTGCAAATTTTATCTACACTGTCACAGACAGGAGACTTACCTTCACGCGTAGAGCGTAAAAATTGGTTATCTACCACGTCACAGACGGGAGATTTTACTTTACGCGAAGAGCGTAACATGTGTGTGTCTACCACGTCACAGACGGAAGATTTATTCTTACCCTCAGAAGCATTAGAGTCTGCCATATTACAAATAGGAGACTCATCTTTATGTACTGAGCGTAAAAGTTGGTTTTTACCCACTAAGCATAAAACCTGGTTCTTACGTAGTGGGCGTGAAACCTGATTATCTTCACCGATACAAACGGGAGATAAATCGTCACACTTTGAGTACAACTCTGAAGTAAGGACTGCCTCGTTACAAACGGGAGCCCCTACGACAGGAGTGGAAAGAATTCCCTTGCCACTAGCAGCAACAGAGAGATCAGATGCTATTTTGGATTTAGGAATCCAAACTTTTCGTGCTTTGCGAGATTTTTGAACATTGGAGTAGCGAGAACCACCCCCAGTTCAGAGCATTTCTTCATAGGCAGTCTGGTCGAAGTGTACAACCAGAGTCTTCTTGGTCGAACCGACCGAAATATCATCATATTGAGCAATTGCCTTCTCGTCAGAGGAGGAGGTCGTCCCCAGCAGAGTCACAATTTTTGTTTTACTTAACAAAATGCCTGGAAGTCGAATTTTGAAAATAAAATAAAGAAGAGTACAAGAAGTACAAATTTGATTCTGGGAAAGTATTGCTATGGAAGTCTGATCTGTAAATGATCACTTTGTTCCTTGGACCATACGATGATGATGAAGATCGCTGCTTGAAGTTGAACAACCGGAAGAACTAAGTCACCAGAATGGTATCGACGCACTTGGGCACTGATGGCGAGGCCGAATGATTTTCTGCTTTGCTTCACTCTGTTCTGGAAGAAAGGTTGAAGAAGAATGCTCTCAAAATCTCTGAGTTCTGATCTCTGTATTCTCTCTTGTCTCTGTCTGTCTCTTGAGAAAAATAAGTCCATTTATAGGCTTGGGCTCTTGTGCGTAAAAACTCAGCAAAAGTTCCATCTTTACGCCAACAACCGCCACCCACGACCAAAGTCATCCTCTGTATATGTTGACACGTGTCCCATCATTTCATTAAGAATAGGATGCACGTACACACGTTCTTCGGGATGTGTGGCATGAAAGCCATGTAGGCAAACCACGTTCCAAGCTAGTCAGAAGAATATGGCGTAAAACAACCCCAATGTACTCTGAGCGTAAAGCAGTAGACTAGGCATAAAATAGCCCTGACATAGACTTCCCGCGTAAAGTGGTTGTTAAATAACCTTGAGCGTAAAAGTAGCTCAAATAGACTTTACGCACACGTCAACTGTTGAGCGTAAAAGCTCGTATAGTCTTCATGCGTAAAAGAAGCCATAGTATGAGCGTAAAGTAGCTCAATCCACATACTAAACGACAACATAGGTCTCTGTACAAAAGCAAATTCCTTTAAATTCTGTGATATATGCCATCATTAATATCTCCATGTCAGAGTTTGCATTAAATGCGAGACTTGACAACTTTGTCCAGCGTAAAAGTGGCTGATCTGTCCTTGGCGTGAAAGTCATGGGTGTAGACCCGAGCGTAAAATGATCTGCCTGCTTTAGGCGTAAAGTTATTAGCCTTGTCTTGGTCGTAAAGTGTTTAGCCTCTCTGCAGCGTAAAGTAGATCAATTAGAGTGGAATGATCTATCACTTTGACTCTATCTTTGAAGCACTTTTTACGCTCCTATAATCTTCCGGCTCCTCGTTTTGGATAGCTGGTAAAGTAAACTAGCTGAGCCTGGCGTGCTAGAATAAACGGCTCATAAGCTTGATATCGACGACGATAATTTATGTCAACAAGACCATATTTGTCAACTCTCCAAGTCTGTAATGCCCCGCTCCGCACGAGGTATTTGGTTGGCTTGTTGGATGGAATCAGAATATTAGATCTTGACTTATGTTGGAATCAAGAGAGTTGAGACTGATGTAGTCTCTCTGAGCTGGCTAGACGGATTAAGTGTTGGAACGTGGCTCGCTGGTGGAGCTACGCTTAGGAGGAATGTGTGCAACCAGAATAGGAAGACCCTATTATACAGGTAAGTGGAACTGTCCTCCTTCCTTCTTATTCCTGCATGATTAATAAATGGAATAACGTGATGCTATGAATATGTCCCTAATGTCTCTTACCTCAAATGTTGAATAATTGTGATGCAATGCTTTAGTTGCTAAATCGATAGAGATGTATATGCTGAAAATCATTGAATGATTAATACATAAACTTTGAATTGCTGAACGAATCACACTCGAACTGCTAATGTAACATGATGCCTGAGAATAAATCAATAATGTCCCTTATGCTTAATGTCGATGAAATGAATGAATCACTTGAATAATGAGATACTACGTGAATGATACATGAGAAAAGAATTGAATATGCTATTGTTCCTACGAAATGAATGAAATGCTACATGTCCCTTCAAAATGAATGAATGTTGTTGTTCCACCTTAGAAGGAACGCAATGAGAAACGTTGCAATGTAACGAACAATAAGAATTGATGAGGCTTGGGATCGTTGAGATCACCAAATGAAATGATGGTAATATTGGGAATGAATAAGTCATTGAACATGACTTGAATGAGATGAATGATGATGCACTGTTGTCTTTACTTTAATATTTCACCATGCATTTTATGTTCACGATTGAGTCGGACACGCATTCGGATGGTCATAGGACAACTTATGCATAAGTGATAGGGATATGTTTTCTCGGACGGTACCCCGGGACGTTAGGGCGACCGATCCGGCCTAGGAGGAAACATTGGCGTGCCAGTAGGGGCACGGGTTTTGCGAGGCATCCTTTGGGGCTAGCAACCTTCTCTGGAGTCGTCGCATTACCAATGAAGACCTATATGGCAACGTCCGTATGGTTAAACACCAGTGACCATGTAGTCAGGATGCATGCTAATGAATATCTTGTGCAGGCAGAGTAAGTATATCTGCTAACCTGTATTTGATGCAGGTACGAGGGAGTTGGCTATCGGTAAGAAATCACTTAAATGTGAGATACTAAATATATGTGTTGGTTAAACTTGCGTGCTTAATGTGCCAAATAAATGATGCTATGTGTAGTCTTTCAATATGAGAACCTGCTTAACATATTAAATTCAGTATGCTAGAAAGATGCCTTGCTATGAACATTGCTCAAACATATCATACATGCTAAGTGATGCTTGAAGTGAGAATTGTCATAACATGTTTAAGATGTTAATGTTAACGATGCCTCAATGATGCCTTTGCATGATAACACCAAGAATGCTATAATGATATGTCCACATGAATATTGCTATGAATATGTTTACATGTTTCACTATGATTATTGCCCATAAACTGTAAACTGATGCTAGGCCCAAGTAGAAAGATCATTTTATTAAATGCTTGCTAAAATTGACCAGTTAGTGTTGGTTTAGGCGAGTGGGTTGGATTCTGCTCGCCAGTACATAGATGATGTGCTGACCCACGTTTTGTGGGCAGGTGCTCGTGCTTGGGATGTTCTGCACACGAAGATTGGCTTGACCGGTCCCACGACGTCAAAGATTTGTTGGGCATACAGAAGCTCTCCTTGTTCAAGATGATGTCTTCTGTTTATAAAGGGCATAATGTTTAGAACATTGTTATCAGTTGTACCAGTGAGTTGTAAGCCAAGTTGGTATATCGATTTGTAATCCAATGTATCCAAGTATCAAATGTAAGCTGTATAGCATTGTTCAGTTGGCTTTCAATAAAAGTGAGATATGTTGTAAGCATTGTATTATAATACAAGTCTTGTACTCTTCTTCAATTATCAGTAAAGAGAATAAAGTTTTATATATCTTTGTGTGACTTCAAGTTATCCTTTCATCTCCGCTGCTATCAAGAAGTCCAATGTATCCAAGTATCAAATGTAAGCTGTATAGCATTGTTCAGTTGGCTTTCAATAAAAGTGAGATATGTTGTAAGCATTGTATTATAATACAAGTCTTGTACTCTTCTTCAATTATCAGTAAAGAGAATAAAGTTTTATATATCTTTGTGTGACTTCAAGTTATCCTTTCATCTCCGCTGCTATCAAGAAGTGATGTACTTCTATTCAATAAGAAAGATTGTCCTTATTAACTTCAATTTGTCTGCTTCTGCCACTGCGATGTGTTTCTATTTGCAGATTATCACTTATGTACCATCTTTGCCTTGTACAAGTGCAATACCAGATTTGTACGGCATCACGCCCAAGCGAGGACGATCGATTCTAAGAGGTAAAATATGAGAAAAAATGACTCTACGAATCGGGGCATGACAAATTGGTATCAGAGCTAGGTTTTACGTCCTTGGTCATTTCAAATCAAAGTTGCATCGACGAATAACCAAAGTTACTTCCGCGATCACTCAACGTGGCTTCCGAGATTAAATCAAAGATTGCTTCCGCGATTGTGCTGTTATTGTTCTGTAATCATCCTAACGTTGTTCGTGTCTGAAAGTTTATTGACCCTCTTGGCTGCTCACTGGATGTTCCATACAATAAGTCTATATATATTGTGATACCCCTGAATAAATGATTGTTGTTGGTTTGGACACAAATAACCCAACAATAACTCAATGCCATAGTATGCGATAGTATGAATGCTATTTGGAATGGTGTGAATAAAGAAATGGTGGCTATGTATACTGTAACAAGTTGAGAATTGCATGTGATATTGGGAAAGATTTGGGAATGAATAATTGATGGATGAGTTCAGCAGAACTAGTGAGTTGACTCATATGTGCTCGCTAGTGCTTTTGAGACCCTAAGAATGTTGGCTTGTGATATTGAGACTCCGAGATGTTGGCTAAGTGATGTGATCAATATAGATCCCGAATGTCCGTAATAGAATTGAGTTGGTATTGTTTAAGGATGGCTTCGTTTCTGAGAGATATATTGTCTCTACCACCTCCGAACTAGATGTATGTTGACCCTTTCCATAGGATAGCAAGGAGACTATCTGTGGGTATTGAGTAGTATCGAGACTTAGCTGGGAGTCATGTATTGTGGCTAGATGACTCGAGTGTCCCTTGACGGTGATGTTATGTTGGATAGCGAGATTGTCGAAAATTGTAACGGGTGGCTTGGTTAGAAATTATTTAGTCGAGTGATGACTCAGACTAGTAATACAGTTAGTATGCTATGGATAAATGGATTTGGCTAGAAAATGTTGTGGCTTAGACTATCTGAATGTTGATTTCGAATGGTTGGATGCAAATCATATGTTGCTAATACAAAGTTGGTTGCTAAGCTGAAAGTTTTAGAAATATTGTCGGTGACCCAAAGGATATTAAAAATTTATACCTTGACCCTACGGTGTAATAGATGCCATTCCATCTTGATCACCAAAGGATAATCATTGCATGTGTGCATGTATGCTGAGGAATTGAATTGTACTAGAAAAGTAACAAGTAGCAACCCTGAATAATTGTGTTGCATAGAGAATAGTTAATTGATACATGAATTGTCGGGTTGAATTGAATGAATTACTCGACCCTTGCAACGTGAGATTTAAGAATGCCCGTAAGATAGTTTGATGATTGATGAAACGAATGGGATTGAGAAATTACAAAACGTGTTGGATAATGTCGGTATATGTGACTGTTGGATTAGGATATAGTTTGCTGGCTTATGACTTAGTGGTATGACTCTGTCATACGAACCGAATAGTATGGTTCTATAGTCCTGTTGAGACTAACGGAATCGATGACCCTTGAATAGTTAGCCTTGGCTTATGGGTTCGTGTGGGTACAAAGGAATTGGAATAGAAATTGAATCATTTGTAATTTACTTGATGGATTATTAGAACGATGAGAATCGTATGCCGGGTTGGGAATTGACCGTAATATTGATAGATCGTTCTTAGTCGATTGTTGGGTAAGTCTAGAATGAGCCTCTGTGGAAATTATTTCCTTGAGGAAGACCCTGGATAGATAGACTTGACCCTAGCGACCAGTTGAGGACTTACCAATTGTTGGCATAGCCGACAATGGCGATTAGTTATTCAGACTAAGTTGATACCCATATGTTTGGGTAGAGCTCCTTAGAACTGTCAGTTGCTTGTTGGCCCTAAGAAAAAGAACTAGTATAACCCTAGTGGCCGTCCACTCTAGGGAAGTCACTTGAATGATTAGGTATAGCTGTCAGTATAGCTTACCATTGAGACTGGACCGAATAATAGATGGCTGTTGGCGACCCAGAGAATAACCTTGTGGCATTGATGGTGATGAGTACGACCTAAGAATGATATGTTGTATGAATGCTTCAACTTGTACCTTAGATATGTTTGAACCATGGGGATTATATGTTGGCCTATAGCGGGAACTAGAATTGTGGGATGAGACTTGAGTTATTTGTATCGAGTAGTGAATTATTCCATGAGGTGGAATTGACTGCTCATGACGGGAATGTTGGATCGGTATCTATAGTCGGATAGCTGGGTTAACCTTGACTGCTGCATAGAACTATACCCTGACTCGGGTAATCGATAGTTGGTGATATCGGATTGTATCTTTTAGAAAAAGATGAATTGCGTCGGTGAAAAAAAAATATTGTTGGATTTGGAAAGGGATATGATTGCGTGTTGTGAACGCTTGATATGATTGGCTCTAAGTTAGTCCATTGATCGAATGTTAGAAATGTTATGCTTGGGTATAGAGCTTAACCAAGTTGTCCCTGATATTAAGTATTGTGGCCTGGAAGATACTTATTGTGGCAAAGTGAATAAAGTGATAAGTCAATTGAAAGGATGCTAAGTCGGATTTAGAAAAGAGAATTATAGAGTGGCTTATCGAATCGCACTAACATGGAAGTTGGCTGAAGTACATATGTTTTGGGGACGCCTAAAATATGTGTATGGATCCAACCGAAGTGATAGGTTGCGACTGAGATAACATTATGGGAAGAATTTATTGCACTAGCACGGACTTTGGCTGAAACGGATTTATTTTGGGGATGCCTGAAATATGTGTATGGATCCAAACGAAGTGATGTGTTGCGACCAAGATAGAATGCAAGGAAATTGTTGGTGAATCAATGAGAAGTTGTAAGTATTTGAAAAAGAGAAAGATGGATTGAATCGTTGATGGATTAAAATGATACAGTTGGATAGCTATTTTGAAATAACCGAGTGGGCTGAAATGAATATTGAATTTAAGCTGAATGAGTAACTCATTGTGATTAAGTGAATCTAGTAGATGAGTTGTTTCTTAAGTTTCAAGGACGAAACTTTTTCTGAGTGGTATATTATGTAATGCTCCGCTCCGCACGAGGCATTTGGTTGGCTTGTTGGATGGGATCAGAATGTTAGACCGTGACTTATGTTAGAATCAAGAGAGTTAAGACTGATGCAGTCTCTCTGAGCTGGCTAGACGAATTAAGTGTTGGAACATGGCTCGCTGGTGGAGCTACGCTTAGGAGGAATGTGTGCACCAGAATAAGAAGACCCTATTATGCAGGCAAGTGGAACTGTCATCCTTCCTTCTTATTCCTGTATGATTAATAAATGGAATAACGTGATGCTATGAATATGTCCCTAATGTCTCTTACCTCAAATGTTGAATAATTGTGATGTAATACTTTAGTTGCTAAATCGATAGAGATGCATATGCTGGAAATCATTGAATGAATAACACATGAACTTTGAATTGCTGAACGAATCACACTCGAACTGCTAATGTAACATGATGCCTGAGAATGAATCAATAATGTCCCTTATGCTTAATGTCGATGAAATGAATGAATCACTTAAATAATGAGATGCTACGTGAATAATACATGAGAAAAGAATTGAATATGCTATTGTTCCTATGAAATGAATAAAATGCTACAGGTACCTTCGAAATGAATAAATGATGTTGTTCCTCCTTAGAAGGAACGCACTGAGAAATGTTGCAATGAAACAAACAATGAGAATTGATGAGGCTTGGGATCGTTGAGATCACCAAATGAAATGATGGTAATGCTGGGAATGAATAAGTCATTGAACATGACTTGAATGAGATGAATGATGATGTACTGTTGTCTTTACTTCAATATTTTACCATGCATTTTATGTTCACGATTGAGTCGGACACACGTTCGCATGGTCATAGGACAACTTATGCATAAGTGATGGGGATATGTTTTCTCGGACGGTACCCCGGGACGTTAGGGCGACCGATCCGGCCTAGGAGGAAACATTGGCGTGCCAGTAGGGGCACGGGTTTTGCGAGGCATCCTTTGGGGCTAGCTACCTTCTTTGGAGTTATCGCATTACCAATGAAGACCTAAATGGCAACGTCCGTATGGTTAAACACCAGTGACCATGTAGTCAGGATGCATGCTAATGAATATCTTGTGCAGGCAGAGTAAGTATATCTGTTAACCTGTATTTGATGCAGGTACGAGGGAGTTGGCTATCTGTAAGAAATTACTTAAATGTGACATACTAAATATATGTGTTGGTTAAACTTGCGTGCTTAATGTGCCAAATAAATGATGCTATACGTAGTCTTTCAATATGAGAACCTGCTTAACATGTTAAATTCAGTATGCTAGAAAGATGCCTTGCTATGAACATTGCTCAAACATAACATACATGCTAAGTGATACTTGAAGTGAGAATTGTCATAACATGTTTAAGATGTTAATGTTAACGATGCCTCAATGATGCCTTTGCATGATAACACCAAGAATGCTATAATGATATGTCCACATGAATATTGCTAAGAATATGTTTACATGCTTCACTATGATTATTGCCCATGAACTATAAACTGATGCTAGGCCCAAGTAGAAAGATTATTTTATTAAATGCTTGCTAAAATTGACCAGTTAGTGTTGGTTTAGGCGAGTGGGTTGGATTCTGCTCGCCAGTACATAGATAATGTACTGACCCATATTTTGTGGACAGGTGCTCGTGCTTGGCATGTTCTGCACACGAAGATTTGTTGGACATACAGAAGCTCTCCTTGTTCAAGATGATGTCTTCTGTTTATAAAGGGCATAATGTATAGAACATTGTTATCAGTTGTACCAGTGAGTTGTAAGCCAAGTTGGACATACAGAAGATTTGTTGGACATACAGAAGCTCTCCTTGTTCAAGATGATGTCTTCTGTTTATAAAGGGCATAATGTATAGAACATTGTTATCAGTTGTACCAGTGAGTTGTAAGCCAAGTTGGTATATCGATTTGTAATCCAATGTATCCAAGTATCAAATATAAGCTGTATAGCATTGTTCAATTGGCTTTCAATGTAAAGTGAGATATGTTGTAAGCAATGTATTACAATACAAGTCTTGTACTCTTCTTCAATTATCAGTAAAGAGAATAAAGTTCTATATATCTCTGTGTGACTTCAAGTTATCCTTTTATCTCTGTTGCTATCAAGAAGTGATGTACTTCTATTCAATAAGAAAGATTGTCCTTATTAACTTCAATTTGTCTGCTTCTGCAGCTGCGATGTGTTTTTATTTGCAGATTATCACTTATGTACCATCTTTGCCTTGTACAAGTACAATACCAGACTTGTACGGCATCACGCCCAAGCGAGGACGATCGATTCTAAGAGGTAAAATATGAGAAAAAATGACTCTACAAATTGGGGCGTTACAAGCTCGACCTTGGATCAGATCAAACCAGTCACATGTGAACAAGACGATCTTATAAGGTTCTACAGCATAATTGTATGTCAGTTCCACAATCTCCCGTAAGACGCCAAAGAATTTATTGCCTGGGTCGACGTCTTTGTAGTTTGAAGATTTTTTGCACAAACAACTATCACTACTAAAATCTATCAAATCAGCGACGCCAGAGGACGTCGCTAACTAGGGAAAATACGTCACTAAATCCAATTAGTGACGTATTTAGCGACGTTTGGACGTAGTCGCGATTTACCTAGTCGCTAAACACCATGACGTCGCTATTGCGACGACAATTAGCGACGCAGCCGCGTTGCTAATTCAGCGACTACAAGCGACGTAAAATGGCTGCGTTTATCGACGTAAGCTAGCAATGTTTTACGACGTTACATACATCAATGTTGACCTGGCTTATGAGCCAAATGGTGACGTTCTACGACGTTATATATCGCTATATTGCCGACATATAGCGACGTTTAGCGACGTCGTATTTAGCGATGTTTAGTGACGATCAGCGACAGGGTGAATCATAGTTAGCGACGTTTCGATACTTACTTAGCGACGTTAACGTTCGTCGTTGGACGTCGCTAAACGTCACTGAACGTCACTAAATTCTAATTCGAATCCCAGCAAAACATCAAATTGACAGTTGATATGAGTCGTGTACATATATAGGTGCCACACTGTGAGTCTCGTGTCCACACAGTGGGATACGACGTGTCCAAACCAACAAAATCATAAAACACACACGTACAGACTGCTGCTCGTGCGGCGAGTCCACACTTTCGTGGACACGAACTAGACGCGAAAGAGAGAGAGCTAGAAGATGAGGAGAAACTGGGAAGCGTCGGAGCCGGGGCGGCGGGGACAGGGGAGTGTGTGTGTGTATGAGAGAGAGAAAAAGAGAGATGGGGAGCTACCTGAGGAGAAGGAAGGATGAGGAGGCCGGAGAAGGGAGATCGCCGGAGGAGTGCACAAAAAATTGAGAGGGGGAGGAGAAAATTTGAGAATGATCAAAAAGGAAACCCTCGCAGCCTATATGAAACATTTAGCGACGTCCAAAAAGGACGTCGCTATACGTCACTGAAATTTAATATATAGCGATGCCGCTTAAATTACGTCGCTACGAGTCGCTACATCAGCGATGTGTACCGACGAACTTGCGACGCAGGTTCCATTTAATAAACTGTAGTTGCTAGACGTCGTTATTAGTCGCTTTTGGCGACTAACATCGATGTATTAGTAAAATGTCGCTAAACCCCCAAAAATTAGCGACGTTCTTTCTTGGAGTCACTAAATTTGTCGTTGATTTGACTTATTTTGGTAGTGTATTCTTCGTAGAATCCAAATCTAAGAAGTTGTCTCTTATTCGAGCATTTGTTGACTTGAACCTGAAGCCATTTATGCAGTAACTTGGCCAGGTCTTCACTTGATAAATTGGTCCCTTGGCTAGAGTTTTAATATACTCATTCTCAAGGATTGCCTCCGGACGATCAACCTAAATACCAAATAAATGATGCTAACTTAATTATTCTGTACAAGTATATACGTACAGAAAAAGTACATTGTGAAGATATTCGTACATACGCTCTCAACCAAAAAGGAAAATGAAGTCTCATTTGCTGTTCTACTTCATCCTCGGTTGCGTACGGATTGTTGGACGTTACCATATCCTTGAACATGCTGAAAAGCAATGAAGCATAGGTATATTAGTTATATTGAGAAGCAACGAAGCACGCAAAATAATTTTACTTACCCCTCTAGCTTGTCCACTTTTTCCTCCTTGCAGTTGAGCAATACATATAACATTACAGTGCTAACCTCGTCGTCATTTAGATATCTTTTTTTATTTTACCAGATGGTTTTTTGTAGGCAGTAAATACTTTCAGCTTTGCCTCATTACCAACTTCATAACCGTTGTCATTTCTGGGAGCTCATGTTCTGTTTGTAGCAATATGAGGCTGAAAATACATGGAACAGAAGTTTGAAATCTCCTCAAGGACATATGCTTCACAAATAGAAAACTCCACTCGTGCCTTATTTTTTACTTTTCTCTTGAGGTGGTTCAACTGTCGCTCGAACGTATACATCCAACGATAACCGACAGGTCCAGCAACAAGAGCCTCATGTATAAGATGAATCAGCAAATGCTCCATTGAGTCGAAGAATGAAGGAGGAAAAACTCTCTCAAGTTTACAAAGTGTTACCACAATGTCCTTCTCTTGCTTCTCTAAACGATCGACGAGCAACTTGCAAGAACAAATATCTTTGAAGAATATGCTAAGCTATATTAATGGATCCCAAACTACCGGCGGTAATAATTCCCAAAATGCAACAGGAATTAACCTCTCCATGAATAAGTGGCAATTGTGGCTCTTTATTCCGGTCAGTTTACACTCCTTTATGTCGA